>JAIUND010001293.1:0-38397 GCA_034699125.1 Gisinianus flammeolus | reverse complement strand
TTTGACCTCCAGAACAGGTCAAACCCGGTCAAACGAAATTAAGGAAAAAAATTATAGTTCGTTTTTGAACTTAACAGTTTACGAAATGGGTTTAAAAAATATCCATAACGTTATGAACTCATTTGAATTGAATGTCAAAACAAAAATAGTCTGTGGGTGCCAGAGGGAACCTTTTGTTTCAAGATACGAATTTGACGGAGCACTTGGCTCAATTCGACAGAGAACGAATTCCGGAGCGGGTTGTTCATGCAAAAGGTTTTTTTTAAAAAAAGAAATATGTAGTTAAACAACCTTAATTGTTTAGTACTTACACTACACTCAATATCAATCTCATGTCCATACGTTCTCAATATGAATTATTATATTATTACTCTATACTACTACTACTACTACGCTAACAAGGAGGAGGAGCATTTGGCTATTTTGAGGTCACGAATGATATTTCGACGTTGACGAAGAACAAAGTCTTTAGTGAGATTGGGAAGCGGACTCCTGTGGCTATGAGATTCTCGACCGTTGGAGGGGAATCTGGCTCAGCTGATACTGCTCGTGATCCTCGGGGTTTTGCTATCAAGTTCTATACTGATGATGGTAACTGGGACCTTGTTGGGAATAATACTGCAATCTTCTTCATTCGAGATCCTATCCTTTTCCCTAGTTTTATCCATACGCAGAAGCGAAACCCGAAAACTCATCTAAAGGTATAAATTAAACAATCAGTGTAGTTTATTTGATATTGAAAATGATCTTGATGTAATTTGTTTAGGATGCGGACATGTTTTGGGATTTCATAAGGTATAATTCATTTCGCATATCGCATATGTATGTACTTACACCTTACACACCCTTTTTTGCTTTTACATACACATATCGGTCATTGTGTATTTGTTTGCTATATTTGTCTCTGTTGTTTTATAAGCCTTCGCCCAGAGACAACACATCAAGTGAGCTTTCTCTTCTCGGATCGTGGAACTCCAGACGGATTTCGTCATATGCATGGCTACGGCTCTCACACTTATAAATTTGTCAATGCCCAAAATAAACCCGTCTACGTGAAATTTCACTGGAAAACTGATCAAGGTACTGATCTTTTCTATTTTCTATTCATTTTTTTTTTTTTTTAGAAAAAACCTAAGAATTTTTTCTTCATTGAATCATTTTGTTTGTATATTCTGCAAAAAACAAAAAAAAGGTATCAAGAACTTGACTCCAGTGGAAGCTGGAAATCTTCAAGAAACGAATCCAGACTATGCAATCCAGGATCTTCGTCTAGCCATCGATGAAGGAAGATTCCCATCATGGACTTTACAAGTTCAAATCATGACATTTGATGAGGCAGTTGCCTATAAATGGAATCCATTTGACGTCACCAAAGTATGGCGTCACGGAGACTTCCCACTTCAAACAGTCGGGAAATTAGTTTTGAATCGAAATCCAGAGAATTATTTTGCCGAGATTGAGCAATTAGCATTTGCGCCAGCAAACATGATCCCAGGAATTGAGCCAAGTCCAGATAAAATGTTACAAGGGAGATTATTTGCCTATGTGGACACACAGAGACATCGTTTAGGGGCAAATTTCCCACAGCTCCCCGTCAATAAACCACTGATTGCTGCAAGTGGGCTCCGAACTTATACGCGAGACGGCCCCATGAGCTATGACAATCAGGGAGGAGCCCCGAATTATTTCCCAAATAGTGTGGGTGGTGCTGGAGTGGATGAACTCGCATCTCAAACTGTCTTCTCTTTGACTGGGGATGTGGAACGGATTGAGTCCGGGACGGATGACAATTTCTCTCAAGTGACCATATTTTGGGAGGAAGTGTTGACGGCGGTGGAGAGACAACGTCTTGTGGATAATATTGCTGAGCATTTGATTAATGCTTCCGAGGCCATTCAAATCCGAGCTGTCAACAACTTTCGACAGGTGACTGTGGAGTTTGGGACTTTGCTTCAGGAAGCACTGGACAAGTTGACACCCAGGAAAGTTGCTCTACAGCGTGGAGCTCCAGCTCAGAAATAATCACACAGTTCCATTTATATTATGATTTCAATTTTATTATACTATATTTGCAATTAATTAACCAATCAACTCAAAATCAATATCATTAATTGAACCACGTTTGAGTGCTGACTAATTTTGATTCTATCACATGATTTCAAATGATTTAATAAAGAAGACAGTGAAAATCCAACTTTCCTCGCTTTATTTTATTATGAAATATAAGTATCAGGAAATTATGCAGGAAATATAGACAAATTACATTGCTGGAAACATTCCCAAGATTTAAAAATTTACATATTACTTTGTTTGTTCCCAGGGAGCTCTCGAATGTAAAAGATAGTTAGGTAAATTAGTTTGTACAATTGTTTTTTTACAAATTTATGTAGCTTTCATTGGTATCATGAATATTTATATTGCTTTCACTCGCATCGTGGATATTATTATCTTGTACACTTGGTCGTGGACTCACACGTGGACTTACATTGGCATAAATGGACTCCTCATCATCCGATTGTCTAAAAAACATGTAAGAATCGCATGATTTATTATTGATAGCCTATATGATTAAAAAGTTAAAGGTTAATGGCTTTTGAGGACGTACAAATTGAATTCCACATGTTTCCTAGATTTGGCTTTTGGTCTGTAGTCCGCCGGAGAGAAAATGTCATAATTGTGTCCATTGGGTTTCCCGGTTGATAATAGTGTACTCTTACTCTCTTCTTCCACATCCTCAATCTTTATGGTGGGGATTATGGCATTTTCACCAACAGTCATATCGATGTATTGAAGATCTCCCACATTTGTTCCGGATGTAGTTGAATTGTGTCTAAAAACATGTTGGATTTTTTTCAAATATAATAATTTAATGGAAAAATTAACATCATGCAAAATTACTAAATGAAAGCATGACGACGAAATGGAACTCTTTTACGTCAATTTATCATCAAAGTTCTGCATGTAGTCATCAAAGAATTCAGCGAGGTCAAAAAAGGAAGGGCGATCAATCGGATTAGAATTCCAACAATCAAACATTTGATCATAACTATACACAAAAATTTGAAGAACAAAATAGAAAATGCACATATATGTGTATAGAATTAAAAGGAAGAATATACACAGGATTTGTTTGTTTTGTTTTTTGCTTTAATTGGTGATTACATTTTCTTTGGTGCGTTTTTGGGTATGCCCATTCTCAGCCCTTTGACCAAATTGTCTACAAAATCCAGTGTCCAATTGTAGCCAGGATATGGAACTTGCCCTAAACTGAAAATTTCCCATATCGTTATACCAAAGGACCAGACATCGGATTGAGCTGAAAATTCCATGTATCGAAGGCTCTCAATGGCCATCCATCTCCAGGGCAATGGGGCTTGTTGTTTCTTGACATAGTTTGAGTAGCCGTACAATTGACGAGAGAGACCAAAATCTGTGATCTTCACCACATCCCCCCGAAATACTAATATATTCCTCGCCGCCAAATCTCCATGAATGACTTTTTTCCGAACGAGATGATTCATCCCGTGAGCAATTTGTCTACACCAATTAATCAGGTTCCGAGTCGTGGCAGTGTAATTCACATTTGTGTACTCTGATCTATACATATATATGTACATACAGAGAATTAAATACATAAAAAATTCAAATGCTCTAGACTCTCGAGAGTGATGTATGAAACATAAAACCCATGAGACTTTTTATTCATATGTTTTGTGAGGATATAAGTACCCTTTGTTGGAGAATTCATTGTCAGTGACAAAACTCAAGAATCCTGTACTGACTTTCCGCAAGTAGGAATTCAAATTCCCTAAAGGAGCCAGTTCCACGACCGCGTACGCTATCCCTAATGTGTGAACAAAACAAATCCAAACGGGAATAGAAAACTATATATTTATTTATTATTGTTTACAATGAAACTATTTATCGTTAGTAATAGAGATTGTGTGATTTGGAACAAACTTTCTCGGATCCGCTCAGTGACAGCTCCATGAAAGGCCACAACATTTTCATGCTTGCCAATGTACGCCATGATTTTAATTTCTCCCAAAAGTGCCTTGAAATATGAAACGTCCGGATTCGGTTTCGTCGTCTTCACAGCAACTGCGTCACCATGTAAAAAACCTCTGTAGACCATTCCATATTCGCCTTCCCCAAGAATCGCATTTTTGGCTAGAAAATACATACAGAAAAGGAAAATTCATGAATATATGTATGTATACACACTTTTCTTTCAATCCCTATAAAGAAAATCCTTACCAATAATCAAGTCCACTTCCGCAATGACAAAAGCTGGGTCAAAAGCCATATTTTGAATGTTTGCTCCTTCCGCATTGGAATTTTTCAATGCATCCGGATTTCCATGAGTAAATTCTTCAATTTCCTCCTCCGTCAAATCTCGGATTTGATCCTGCACAAAACAGTCAAAGAGTAGTCCCATTTCAATTTCCCAATTGAATATGACGACATTTTTTTTGCGTTCAATATCTGTTTGATTAGAATTACCTTTGCATCAATGTATTTGTATCCCATCCAAATTAGTCCAATTATCAAAAGAACAAAACCAACGCCAGCTGTACTGATCCCACCAATCGCTTCCTTACTTAAACCCGTCACATCTGTATATACAATCAAAAACTATTTGAATCATATACAAATATGCACAGTTTAATAAATAAATATATTAGAAACAAGTTGAGTATAGTAACCTGATCGTTCTTGAACGCTAATATGAAAATCTAAAGAGTCATTGCCGAACACATTGGTGGCAATGCAAGTGTACTTTCCAATGAAAACGTCCTCAACATTGGGGAAAGTCAATGTACTTTCTCCTTCATTACTCTCGGGGAGTTTCACTAGACTTTTCTATATATTGAACAAACATGAATTTGTTTAAATAGTGTTTTTTTTAATGGTATTGTTCGTATTGTAGAAATTAAAAGAGGAGATAAAATACGGAAATAATTGAAATATAAGTATGTATACATTTTGAAAGGGTAAAATCCATTTGATCTCAGGTTTGGGTTCGCCTTTGGCTGTACAATGAAGCAATTGATTGTCTTCCCGTCGATACAAAATCCGTCGACCGTCTGTGTTCCCTCTGTCAATTTCTGGCTTTTCGGGATCTATAAGCATATTGAAATTTTATTCATCATACTGCCAGCAGTATTCAGATAAAAAACTCACCCATTCAAAACCATAATTTTAACTTATTATATACCCTTTGCAGTGAAATTCCTGGATATATTCATCCATTCACTTGAATTAAACCAGGGAGCAAAGCAAAATATTTCATTCATATCCTTCGTCAAATTGACCAGAATGGATTCTCTCGAGTATCCTCCCCTTTTATTGTCAACAGACCATTTATCTCCTATATTTACAACACAGTATTTAGTATCTATTGTATATGGTATGTTGGACAATTCGGGAAGAAAATAATTTATGGTGTATGTGAAAGAACCTGCTGGATGAATTTGATCCAAAAGTAATTTGGTCCCATTTTTGTAGCCGACAGCAAATTTCAGATTGGAAACGAGGAGGAAAGTTGAGATTTCACATTGGAAATTGGCTGGGACGTCCGTGTAGAAAGAGAGAGTGGATGCATCCAATTTGATGAGGGCAGTTGTGGGTATGAAATCCGATAGTAAATAGGACGTTTTGTCCAGACCAGTAAAATAGTATTCGTAATTGTAGAGAGTACTTGGAGATGTATCATTGAATTTGATTTTAGTTAACGCTGTACACTTGACGATCCCTCGAGGGAATGGATTCCTAAGGGCCTGACTGAAATTGTATATAAAGAGAGAATATATAGAACATTCAGAGCCAATGAATTTCTATCTAGTATCTAGGGTAAGTACTGAATAAACTGGTAATGATAAACCAACCCTCGTTTAGATTTAAAAAACTCAATTTGCTCCAGTTTCTCGTCATGACTTCTTGAACATTCCTATATATATATACACATTTTAAAAATAAGAGACAGAAAATCCCTGTATATTTACATAAAAAAAGATTTTAGTATTTACATAATGAGGATTCAAGTGGACATTCTTACATTTTCAAAGCAAATCTTTTGCCAGTCACATTCAAAGGGCTATCAGGACAATTTTAACTCGGATTAATTGGATTCACAGACAACTGTAATGTGTATAGTTTTGTTCATTACTTCAAATTACGTATTGAACATACCGAATTACAGCGGAGCATTTCAAGTTTTTCAATATCCGATCGATCTGATTTACACACAATACTGGAGAATTTAACTTGTTTCCCCTGGTTTTTCAAACTACCAATCGAAATTTGAAGTCTGAACTCATTCTCTGATGAGTTGAGTGAGGAAAAAAACTTATCTATATGTAAGGGAGAAAGCGCATATAACGAATATAGAAAATTCATCAGTGTACTACGAATAAGTACTGAAAATTACGATATGTAACTGAAAAATCTGGACATATGCAGCAGATGTTTTTACCTGAATTAAAGAAACGAAAATTAATGTCCGTCCGTTCCCTCGTTTTATCTCCTTTATCTTTACTTTTGCTCACACATTTATACGATTCCCGAACCCTCCCGAGACCATTGACTATGAATCCGATTTTTGGATCATAACTCCCAATGATTCGGCTCGGCTCTATCGGTGTATAAGCCTCCACCTGCGTCCATCATGTAAAAAATTCTATAAAAAACCATCAACTCCCCATTTATCAGTATGTAGGTACATATACAGATATGTATAGACTTAAAATTATGGAATTTTATATTTACGTTACATTTTCGTCATTTTTATCAATCTTTTGTGTTTCCAGAGTCACATTGGCATTCGGGTAATTTGCTATACATGGAATGATCAAAGAACTGTATAGCAAGAAAGAAAATTTCATCATAATATTATATATAAGGTTTTTCACATTTTTATGTTTCAAAGTCTAATAAGTCTATATAATTACAATTACAATTGAATTGAGCCCTCACCTATTAGTATTTCTAATCAGTGTTGTATCTTCAAAGCCCACCAATTCACTTCCACTTTGAACAAAAATGTAGACTTCCGCAAACACGGAGGAGTTGAAAACATTTTCACAGCGAATCGAGCCACTTGTACCTTAAATTTAAGGATTATATGTATATAAATGTGGAGCAGACTGTATGTAGATTAAAGGTCATTTTGTATTATGTATATGTATATTTCAATATTTAATTTACCATAATCAACATCCACGGAAAAGGTATTGGTGAAAATCAAGTCTTGATGAGGTCTCTTCTTTATCATATTTTTATGTTTTTTACATTTTTTACACGGTGGTAGAGGAGGACTTTGATCGATTCTCCGAGATTCCTTGTAATTGGCTGTTAACTAAATATGTATATAGGGGACAACAGAGAGAGTGAAATTAAAAAAGAAACACTAACAAATCTATCTCCGCATATGCATACATATGATTCATAATAATTTCAAATGAAATCCAACCTTGGTTATGATATTTGAAGTCCATCGAGTTATATAGGCTGCTGAGCAGTTCAGTGTGAATCTATCATTTTTCTCTGCCAAAATCCAGGACGCTCCACCATCGTCCACTTGCCTTTCATTAATAGAATTCCCATGAAATGACTTGCTTTTGCTTTCCCTTGCCACAATAACTTCAACTCTTTTATAACTGGATTCGTCAGCCGTGGAATTCTACATACAAAAAAAAGTGAATGGAACTGCCAATGGAACTCACAATCAATTTTACATGATAATTAAATGTATATGTAAAAAGCAAAGAACATTTCATGTTTTATACATGTTTAATTATTTATTATTACCCCGTTCTTTCTTTCTTGGACAATGGTAATTTCTGGTGGGGATATCCATGATGGTTCCAATTTTTTCTGCTGGACACTTTTCACATTTTTACGTGGTACGAATACTTCTCTTGTTTTTGAAGGAACAATGACAAGAACTAGTAACAGAGTGAAAAGTATCAAACTGTAATAATAATTCACTAGTAAATGCTTCCAAAATAATATGGACATTTTATTTTTATTTTAAGTATGCATGCTAATATAAATAGTTGGGAATTTCATGGCTATGTTGTATAAGAAAAAGAGTAAATAAAACACGGACTATAGAAAAACCCAATAAAAGCTTGAAAACAAAAATGAAGATAAAACTGGACAAATGTATTTACAAGGTGAAGTTTGCGTATGAGGAAGTTCATAAAGCCTGCCTCTCCTCTGTACATTGTTTGTATTACAAACTTGTAACCTATTTTACTTTTTGTCCAAATTTCCAGGAAAGTTAGGAAATCCACAATTTTGTGTCTACAGGAAAACTTTTAAATTTATATATATTTTCATGTACATACAATCTATATAAGTCCATTCATAGGTTGCAACTTTTCATTTTTAATGAAAAAACAAAACCGCATATACATATAGGATAATAAAACGAATATACCTATAGTCATTCAGCTTTCATGTTAAATCTTATATGGTTTTATTACATTGTACTAAACATATATTTTTTTCTCCTTTACAATCTATACACATATGTTGTATAAATTAGTGAAAAATTGTCAGTCATCATTCTAAGTCTCATAACATTGTCACAATTAAGTTGTAACACATACTCAATGTACAACAATATGTTTTATTTTTGAATAGACGGCATCCTGAGTTTTAAAACTTTTAAATATATAGATATGCCTCTCAAATGTACATATAAACGAGAAAGAAACATGACAAATGTGTGTTCATTTGCAATAAATGAAGTAAGTAAAGTAAGTTTAATATATAACTTTTGTGCATTTATATAAAATGTAAACGAAGATCTGTGACTGAGTACGAGGCTATACATGTATATAATGTACATTATCATTTATACCATAAAAAGTATATAATATAATCACATTTTTCCCCGTAGTTTACTTAAGTGTATACTGACATTTATACTGTATTTATACATAGGTGTGTAATAATAATTGAAAAAAAGACAAATCACTGGGTAAATTGAGATGATTGTAAGTAATATTTGTAATCGATAAATGACATTGAAATGGGTAAAGAAAAGTACTTGTATCTTGTAAAATATATATACTCAGGAGGTTTTGCGATTCTTTTAAAAATGTGTAGATAAAACTATAACAATAACCCTGATAGTATCTTCAACGAATATACTAAAATATTTGCATAAATCAAAGTCAGTACGCATATAGTACACTTATACACTTGTGCTATCTGTATTATAGATTCTATATGATAATACCATGTTATATCATGGTAGTTTTTGGTTGACTGTTACTTTTAAGCAAAGGACATGATATGCACCTAACATACAACCAATTAATAAGCTTAAAGTTAATCAACTGAGTAGAAACAATTGACTATTGGATGGAGAATAGAAGCCTTCCCTCTCTTGAATTGAAGGTGGAAATATGGTAACGACGATGATGTAAATACTAGTTTTGTTTCTTGTCCACACATAATTTAAGATTTTTTAGATCGACTTCTTAATAATCTCTTCTTTGTGTATCCCGTTTTCTTTAATGGTGGTTTCCTTTTAGGCTCTTCTCTTTTCTTTTTTACCGGACTTGGTTCCTTGTAATCTTTATTTAAACTAGCCTTTCTGGGTTGTCTCGTCTCTTCAATAAATTCCTGTTTGATTGTAAGAAGATCAGCAGATTTCCTGGGACTCCTTCTTGCCCTCATTGTCACCTGTTCCCCGTCATCTTCTTGATCATTTGTTTTATCTTTTTTCTTTTTGTTACTCTTTTCTATCTCCTTCATCTTATCTTGGCTTTCTTGATCCTTATTCTCATCCACGATCGTCGTTCTCTTTTTTGTAACAGTAGGACTGGGTCCTGATGTAGATGTTTGGGGGTCAGTATTTTCATTCTCGTCACTTGTACGCCTCAGGGTTTCTGGTGGTAATTGTTGTGTCGTCGCTTGAGTATTTCTGACATTAAAAAAAAATGGAAACAAAAATGATGTATATATAAATAAATAAATATTATATTTATAGATACATATGAAATATGAATTAAACAAGTATGCTCAATTGGTAATAATGCATTTCAGAAATGATTTGTAATTCAAATTTTGAATATGTATTAAGTATATAAAAATTAAATGACACTCACTCTGAAACTTCGTTCTCCTTCTCGATACTTTTTTCTCTTTCCTTCGTCTTTCCACTATCTTTTTGAACTTGAATTTTGTCGGATTTTGCCAATTCTTTTAATACTTTGCTCCTCTCATACCTTTGCTGTTTTAACTGACGTTTGTGCAATTCTTTCTTATGTTTTATGAGACCATCTTTTTCCGGGTAGGCTCTCTGTATAAGGAGAATACATATAAAAGTAATACATATTATTCTAATTATTTCATTTATTTTACAACATTAATATCTCTGTTCCAAATCTTTATGGTTAGTATATTTACCTTGCAAAATTTACAAATATACCAGAACTGTCGCCCAGCAGGTTTGAAGGAATTGCTAGCAACAACAATGGGCATTTTATTAAGGCTGGACGCAGTATAATCACGGTCTTGTCTTGATTGAATATATATACTCTTTGATTGCAGAGGAGTTTACTATCCCTTTAAATTGACTTAAATATTTAAATGATGAGAGATTCAAATTGTAAACAAAATTATGAAAATCTTTCACTTAATATAGCGGAAAACCGGAAAAAGATTGAATTCGGCTGAATTCCAGAACAAATCAAAACATGTGTAATTTCACGGCTATAAATTTTCCAAGACGTTCTTGGATTTGTGGCGCAAATGGGTTCAAATTTCTCGTATGGTTTTTTCGGTTTTTTTTCTTCACTCAATGCAATGTGTCACAAAAATGGAGATAAACGAAAACGAAGTACAGTCCATCCAAAAACTTTATACACTTTCGTGAATTTATTGGCTCCGCCCACAGAAAAAGTTTTTCCTTGCAGAGTTCCTTGCTGTACACATAAGTGCAAATGGAATCTCGCCATCTGGATACGCAATTTTCAAGTGCGAAAAGATGGCACAAGATGGCGAGATTCCATTTGCACTTATGTATACAGCAAGGAACTCTGCAAGGAAAAACTTTTTCTGTAGGCGGAGCCAATAAATTCACGAAAGTGTATAAAGTTTTTGGATGGACTGTATGCAAACCTGTACAGTTTTCAGTATTTTAAAAACAAGTGATATCTTTTGCATAGGTGTACTAAATGGTGAAATCAATGTATCTAGTACTTCGTGGACAACTTGTTGACGAAATTTTTTGCTACATTTACATTTTATTGTTATGTTACACAACTTATGTAACACTTGAATTATATAAAATATACCAGATTTAGTCACTTTATTTACGTGAAACTCGAAATCATCAAGTCATATCATAATTTAAATGTGCATTCCGCAATGCCCACTTGAAATTATAAATAAGTATGTATACTTACATCCCTTTTATATACTGACGTAGTGATATTAAAATTTTTGTAAACACTAAAGTATTTTCAAGGAAAATAAAATGAACAGCGAACAAAAATGGCCATATTAAATGGGTTGTATAATTTATTTACATATTAACTATAATAAAAACAATTATTATTTGAGATTTTATATATTATTATCAGTATCCTTTAAAGCAAAAATATAAAAAATCTGGAGATAATACGCACACGCCTACTATATACCGGATCCAATTCATTGAAAACGTTATATAATGGTAGGAGCGGTCACTCCAGTCACTTGAGCTGTAATCCTATAATTGGCTATTTGCATCAAATTGACATTTTTCATTCACGTAAGTAAGTAACATGAGTAATTACAAAAGTTCAAGTCAATAAAATGTACACGAGTATTGATGCACTCTCATTGCCTATATATTCCCAATTCCAATGATATCGTCGATATGTAGAGTTCAAAACGTGTCACAATAGGGTGAATTGTCTGTGACAGATTTTTGATTGATGTGGATGCTCTTATACTTTACTCTGATTTCATTTCATCTTATCGCCACACACATGCATATGTATAAATAGGACCAGTTGAAGGAAATGAAGAGTCAGTTGTTGTTTGGAGCTTATTTGGTATAATTTTATCATTTCAATCTGCAAAAAACCAGCATTGAAAATATGCGTTCGTTGTTTCGACTGTCTTTGGCATTTATGTGCCTTGGACTCGCTTTATCCTCATTGGAGATTGGAAACCAATGGAATGAGGGTTACGATGTAAAATTTCCTATAATTTCACTCTTATTTTTCTTCTTCCAAACTTTGAATCTTTAACTCGAACGCGTTTTTATTACAATGGATCAATTGATTTTGAACTCTTTTATATATACGATATAGGCAACCTTAACAATTCACATCACTGATGCAACTCATGGTTGGAAATGCGTGCTGGAATTCGACAAACCAGTTGGGACTCTTGAGGTAAAATTCCCGAAATACAGATATAACAACGACATTTTTAAATACAAATATAAAATTGTGTATGAATAAAGAATGATTGTTTATTACTTTGGCTATATAGGTGTATGTTGCTCACATTGAGATCTCCGAGAACAATCAAGTTTTCACTTTGGGCAATGAGAATTGGGATGAGGACTTCCCCCCAAATACGAACTTCGATCTTCAATTTTTAGTTCGTCATGCTGATGGGACCATTGCTCCGAAATTAGTCCGGGCTACTTTCAATGGCAACGACGTTGACATTGGTAATGGTTCAGTTGACCCTCCTCCAACTACGACCAAACCACCAACTGGACCCACTCAAACCACAACCACCACAACAACAACCACACGAAAACCCAGCCCACCTGGAGAATACGATTACGGTGAAGTAATTGGACTCAGTTTGAGATTCTACGAAGCTCAAAGAACTGGACCACTCCCCGCTAACAATCGAATCTCATGGCGTGGAGATTCCTTCGTAAACGACGGTGCTGATAATGGTTTGGACTTGACTGGTGGTTATTTTGATGCTGGAGATCACGTTAAATTTGGGTTTCCAATGGCCGCCATGGTAAAGTCTTTTCCAAACAATTATGTGTATGTCGGGGTCAAAATTTGTTTCGGCTATATTCGTATTTTTTTCCATAGACTACATGAATAGACTATACACCAGTTTCTGTTTCAAAATAATCACTATTAACCTTTCTATAGAGCAGGTCAAAGTTTTACTTTTTCCTTTCACTTCCCACTTAAGAAACTTTTTGCCCACTACTCATTTCTCTTATTATGATTCTCGCGTAAGAATCCTTGTGATTCGGTCAAGAAATCGACCTTTTCACATTTAGTTTTAAAAATAGTTCGGATTTTTATTTTGAAACAAAAACCAGGTCATCGGATAGAGAAAAAAATCTTCTATTTTACACATTAATATCAAAATATTCTGAATTAATGCCAAAAGTGTACATTGTGCCCCAAATACATATGTACAATTATTTATAAAAATCTTTACCCTATATAGACCACAATTTTGGGTTGGGGTTTGGTGAGCTACTCTGCTGCATATGAAAAGGCTGGAGAATTAGAAAATGGTCTTGACGCTCTCCGTTGGTCATTGGACTATTTCATCAAGGCTCATCCCACACCAAATGAATTCTATGGACAAGTTGGAGATGGAAATGTGGATCATGCTTTCTGGGGTCGACCAGAAGAATGGCCAGAAGCAAATTCTCGTCCATCATGGAAGATCACAGAGTCTGCTCCTGGATCGGATTTAGCTGCTGAAACCGCTGCCGCTTTTGCTACCGGTTATTTGATTTTTAAGGATCGTGATGCAGCGTATGCTACTGTACTTTTGAGACATGCTCGGGAATTGTATGCTTTCGCTAATGCCTTCAGAGGAAAGTATACAGACTCCATTGAAAATGCTGGACAATTTTATGGGTAAACGATAATATATACGATTATCATTAGATATATAGATTTTAAATTACGATAATATATACGATTATCATTAGATATATAGATTTTAAATTACGATAATAATATTATTATTAGTTTCTTGCATATAGTACTATAAATTCATGTTTCATTTATTTTTTGCAGCTCTTGGTCTGGCTATGGTGATGAATTGGGATGGGGAGCAGCTTGGTTGTACAAGGCAACTGGTGAAGAGAAATATTTGACTGATGTCAAAGCTCATTGGGCTGAATTCAGTTTGGGGGATCGTCCAATTGAATTCGGTTGGGATGACAAAAAAGCTGGGCTTCATATCCTTCTCGCTCAACTCACAAAGGAACCACTGTACGTGAACGCTGCCCAGGCCTTCTGTGACTTCATTGTCAATGACATTCCTCGCTCTCCTAAAGGTCTCGCGTACATTTCCCAATGGGGATCCTTGAGACATGCTGGAAATGTGGCTTTCGTCTGTCTGCAAGCTGCGGATGCTGGAATCAATTCGGAAATCTACCGGGATTTTGCTCGCTCACAAATCAATTACATTTTGGGAGATACTGGACGTTCATTCGTTGTTGGATATGGAGTTGGTCCACCACAAAGACCCCATCACAGAGCCAGGTAATAATAATAATAATGCGAATATATACGATATCGAGAAAAGTTAAATCAACTGGCTGTCATTTAACTATAGACATATATTATACAGTTTGCTATAATAAATCTCTCTCTCTTTTTCTAATTCAGTTCATGCCCTGATCGACCACTCGTCTGCGATTGGAATTCTGGTATGAGTAATCCAGGTCCAAATGGACAAGTTTTAACTGGTGCTCTTGTTGGTGGACCCGATGGACAAGATGTCTACGTTGATGATCGGAACGATTATGTGAAAAATGAAGTGGCCACGGATTACAATGCTGGATTCCAATCCGCATTGGCTGGTTTGCTCACATTGCAAAAATAAACTTTATCACACACAATCCACACACTCAAGTACAAAAAAAGTGAAAAACAAAAGCAAATTTCATATAATACTTTCGAAATTTTATAAACACTGTATACACATAATAAAAAAAATCGTTCTTTATAATATATAAATACAACAAAACTTGAACTATATACACGTTATTTATTTGGTTTTGGTTTTATTGAATGAGATTTCCAAGTATTTAAATGTATAGGTATATAGTATATAAGATTAAAATATTCTGGTAATATCCGGTAAAATCCCCCAAGTATCCGGCCCTCGACTTTCCGGGTAATCTTTCATTTGTAAACAGTACGCTCGTCCACCCCAAATTTCGTAGTTGTCGTAATTTAAAATACTTCGCCTGAATTCAGAAGAAGAAAAATAATTATCATTAGTTATTTGCGTTTTGTATCATTACACATCTTGTATTATTTTTATTACTTTTTCCTCGTGGGTGGTGGTTTCTGTTCGATGGGTCTGTCAATCCAGTTGATTGTCGGGGAATCAATCATTGACACAGCAAGCGCTATGTCAATATTCTCCATGAATGCATTTATATCCCCATAAGGTAAAATACTTTTGTACTGCATCCCTTTGCTTATTTGAGGACAATTCCCCATTTTCCTGTGAGCCATTGAATTCAGTCAACAAAAACATGAAACTCTATTAACTTTGTCATCAGGTTGTGCATAAAATACTTTATTATTATTATGCAAAAAAATAAATAATAATAATTGCATATTTCTCTCACCATCTTTGCTGGAGTCGCTCAATCATGAATAATTTTTGCATTTCCACTTTGAAAAAATCCCGTTGATTCAGTCGGACATCGAAATATTTGTCACAGAAATTGAAAGCAAAATTAACGAGTTTCCACATTGCTTCCGGTATCACATCGAATTTCCCATCCACATACTTTTGATCCTCACTCAGTGAAGGATTGACCTTGTCATAGGACTCAAAACTCTTGTATTTTTTATAGAAATTCACTTGAGCCGGGCACACATTTGATTTGAAACGGAAATTGAGTTCTCTCGAGTTTAATTTACACTGACCCAAAGCATAGATTAAATCCGCGGAGAAATTCTCATCAGTATTCATTTTGGCTCCTGCTGTTTCTGCTTGGACGAGATCAAAGTAGAGATAGAAAAAATACTTGAAGATTTGATCCACGAATAGATGAGGGACCATTTTGTTGACGATGGCCCATTTGAAAACTTCTAGTGTAGCCTCGAGAATCTTTAGTTGACTCGAGTCGGATTTGTAGCCCAGGATTTGTCCGTGATGGAGACGCGTGAAATACTCAGCCAGTTGAACACTTTCCTCGATGGTCGTGTCACAATCCGCACCTCGTTCCAGTCGCTGAAGATCATTTTCATTCATTTCGGGGAGGGTCAGGTCAGGTCGCTCCAAAACAGTGTCCGGGCTCGAAATACACGTTTTCGGGATTGAGCATTGTCGGCGGACATCTGTAGTTAATTCATAATTACATATATATTTCAATTCTAAAATCAAGAAAAAGGATTCTCCTCCAGATTTTGTTTCAACTTACAGTTTGAATATCCATAAATTTTATTCTCATCGTTCAGTTTAACTTTGGCCGTACTTTCTTCACAATCCATCCCAACTTTTAATGTGACTGTAATTAAAAAGGTGAATATTTTTGTTCATTGATAAACTGCTCAATTATATTTATTATTTAATTTCATTGCTTGACTGTAAATGTTTCTAACATTTCATATTTTGACTGACCATTTTCATTGTTTCTGAACTTTGATGGAGGTTCAAAGTCACTGATGTAAACCCCAGATCGCCATTTGAGTTTCTTTTGCAGACAAAGATTACCAATCTGAAATTCCGGGCTGTTGTTGTTATTTCCATTTGCAAGTTGTTCTACTGGAGACTTCCGAGATCCAACATAAAATATTTTCTCTCGAGCAATATTTTCTCGTGTGGGCGGTGCTTCTTTATTCAAAATGTCTTGGATTCTGTAGCGTCTTTGGAGGAAAAAATCTAGCCGTTCCGTGTCCAATTCGTAAGGGATTATGGTGACGGATTCATCGAACGGATTTCCGGGTAGAGTCAGAGGTAAAAATAAATTCCACTGAAATTTTAAACACCACAAATCCTTAATAAGTAAAATTCTTTGCATTTGCATATGGAATGCATTAAGAATTAACATTTGGTCACTGCTTACCTCACTGAATTTCGTGATTTTGTATTCATAACATCGAAACTGATGATTTCTTATAATCCCGTCATATGGTCGATCGGAGGCGGAACTCTTGTGAAGAAAACTGAAAAAAAAAGTGGAAAAGATTCATTGAAGCTTGAGACACCACAATATATAAAAAATTTACATTTATTTCCGGGTCATTAAGTTTTTATTTACACTCCATGTGAACAGATGCAGTTGGGTAAATCTTTAAATGCGGATTTTAGTAAAATTCCTCCTGGACATTGATCCATCCGAACTTTGTACACTTTTCCCTCATGACAAAACTTGAGGCCGGACACTTCATTTCTATCTGAATCTCGTGTTGATGCACACTCACAAAATATTGCTAGGAAAATTGTCAACGACAAAGCTGCGATCCCTTTTTTCAAGTTAAACTGAAATTAAAAAACAACGTCCACAAAAATTACATAAACGAATCGGAAATGATATAGATAGTTGCTCTTTTAACTAGAAATAGAAAATATTACATTCGTTTTCATTGTAATTGGCTACAATGTCAATTTCCAATTCCAACTGCGTCTTTCAAGTGTACGTACAAACTGGGTAAATCAGTGAAGGTGGTGAAATCTCTTTATTCACAGTGTATAATGACTAAAATTTTCACAGTGAAAATCCAACGCTTTCCTTCTCCATAGTTTTCAAAATTTTGTCCTGTCTTTGATTTAAGACGACGCTGTATAAAAGTTTCACAGACGCAATCAAAACATCACAAAATCTTATATAGTACAAACCTGAACCCATGCAATTAAATGATTGCATTTTCTTAACGATTGTCACATTGTTCTTCACACTCTTACATATATTTCAAGTTCTCAATCAAATGTTTACTCATTCATTCAATTCCATTACGACTCAATTGGAAATCATTCATCATTCATCATCATCAAATTATAAACACAATAAACAGACACAGTCCATGTCCCATTCCCATATAATATATAAACTCAGTCGCTAATTTGTACTTGTATCACAGAAAAGTATCTACGGACATCCCATTTTATGTAAATATTCTACTTTGGAATTTGGAATGAATGCAGAGTACTTTATTGTCTTTGCAGTGTGATTCCAAATGACTTTTATAGCATATTAAAATCAACACACTGTGTCACATACTTAAATCCCGATCTGATTCTGATTTCTGATGGACACTGGACTGATGCTTTTTAATTGAAATATTGTGGAAAATTCTGATTTCCTCATGATGCCCTAGATGCGAAGCAAGCAAGTCTTGGAAAGCGGGCGATAAATTGAAACAGTCAAAATTCTTTTTTGGAAAATATATCACTTTTTCTTCGAAATCTCAGTCATTTAATTGAAATTTAATAGTAATAATTTTAAAAGGGAGGGACACAAAATGAGTTGTATATTTTGTCAACCTTCAAACTCGGACAGTGGTGGCTTGCCAAACAAAATAAATGTGCAATTAGCAGGGTATTTGTGTCAACTTTTTGGTTTTCCACATGACGACCCCTGTAAAACTTCTTTTCAACAATGTAATTTCTGTTCCTCCTGCGAGAGTCGTGTGTACAAAGCACAGTCACTATTACAAAAGTTGGAGATAGTTCAAAAAGAAATTGAGCATACAAGGAAAGAATTTGAAGACTGTCTCAAACAAAGTCAATTATCTTACCTCACTTGTAAATATGAACATTTGGGGGAGGACGATGCTTTTCTTTTTGATTTGAGACATTCACTCGCAGAGAGTAAGCATGCATAATATAATAGTAATTATATAGGTATTGATTGATTGATTGACCATTTTGAAATGAATAGAAACAGCATAGGTATATAGTAGTATATACATTTATTACTGTCATGATTATATTTATTACAGAGCTTCAGCTGCAAGTACCTGGAAATAATAACCATAGACAAGATCCTACGCAGAAAAAAAGAGAGAAAAGAAAAAGAAGAAACAAAAGGTTAAGAGTAGAAGAGGATGATCGAGAATTGCATGATGGAGACGACGCGGAACCAGAATTCGATTTCCCATCCATTCCATCCCCACTATCTTTGTGTAACGATGACCAATCTCAAAATGAAATATCTGATGACAAAAGTACAACTGTGACTGGGGGTGTACAATTGAAAGATTTACGGATTCATCTTACAAGAGTCTCCACAACTTCAAATAATAATAATAGCCAAGGAAAAATTAATGACACGGAAAAAATTGGAAAAAAATCTTTAAGAAATCGACTCAAATGCTCACGCTCAAATTGTTCTTCTACTTTCGCCAATAAGTCTGCTAGAGAGGAACACATGAAAATTCACTTACTACCGTCAAATCAAAAGGCAAAATTGGAATGTAAGTCTCTTATTTTTCCATGCGTATAGATGTATATGTTTGAATCTAGTTTTAACATGGACATAAAAGTTACTTCGATAATTAAAATTTATAAAAATTTCAGCTCATCTTAACTCCAATTCTGAGAACCCGAATGCAATAATTGATGACGACCCAGAAGTAGACACAACTGGAGTTGATAGCGACAACAGCTCTGATTTGTTTACGATTGAAGATTACGACAATGAGGATGATGATGAGGATGATGAAAATAACAAGACACGTGGAAGAAACGGTTTTCGGAGTTTTCGGTGTACTTTTGAGGGCTGTCACTCAACTTTCACTAGTCTGGAGAAACGTGATGGTCATGTAATAAGTAGACATCAAGGTAATTATAAAAAGGATCTCATGATTGAAACTGTTACTTCTTTTTTCAAATGTCCATTAATAAATGTATTTAAATAATAACTTTGTTTGTGAATGACATTTTATGATATAGAAAAGTCTACAGTCGGTAGTAGATTTGTGTGTAAGGAAGCAGATTGTACAGAGAGTTTTCGAGAAATCCGCTCTCTCCAAGTCCATGTAAAGAAAGTTCATTTAGGTAAAATATATATTTCATACTTACTTATTTATTTGAAATGTGTTGAGTTTGGCTTTGAGTCTATTTCAAAAATTTGTTTTCCCAAATCGTAGGAAGCAACAAGCCTTACGAATGTATTCATTGTGATTCCGCTTTCAGCAATCGTGAATTGCTCGTGAAACATTTGAAAGTTGTACATCCAGGTTGTCCCAAAAGAGTTATTTACGCTTGCAAGATTTGCAATCAAGAATTTCCACATTACAAAAGTTTAAGCAGCCACAAGCGAGAGGAACACCCAGAAACTGTCAAGTCTAGTTTGAAAAGTAAACCCTCCACTACAGTTAATGAAACTGTAGACGTTGTTAGTGGAGATGACTGTGATGTAGCTGATCTTCGTACAATTCCTTGTATTCATCATGACTGCTCCAGAAAATTTGCATCACGAATTGGATTAAGAAAACATGTACGTCGCTTCCATGAAGGTACTATTTTAAATGATTTTCTTGTCTCCCACTAGAAGACTTATTCCAAATTACACATATTTAGAATGTTAAAGTACTAATTAGTAACACGTATTAACAACTCGATTATTAGTTTGCTATGTGCTTGTTGCTACAGTTGATTTACCTACATACATATAAATTATTATAAATACTTGAATAATTTTCTTTTTAAAAGGTCACAAGCCAAATATAAATGTGTTGGAATGTACTGAAGAAGGATGTGAGGAAAAGTTTCGGGATAAATTCAGACTATCTGTTCATAGAAACAAAGTGCATTTAGGTAAGTTTGGCATACCAATTTCATGATTTAAAATGAATTATGTTAACGTATAGTTAAAAATTATTTGATTTTTTCAAATCTCTTTATTATAGGTTCGGAAAATCCGTATGATTGTGGGAGATGTGATGAGAAATTTCGAACTCGGGCTTCACTCACAACCCACAGAACTCTTATTCATCCTGGGCAATTTGAAAGGGGAAGAAAGTGCTCCGATCCCAACCCCACTAGTTCAACAATCTGTCAGTATTGTGGCAAAGTTTATACGAATAGCGAAAGTTTCCGTTCGCATCTCCGACTCCATGGTCCAAAGACACACAGCTGCACAAAGTGTCCGAAATCATTTATTCGAAGTCGGGATTTGACATGCCACATGTTGACTCACACTGGAGAGAAAACTGTGGTATGTTTCCAATGTGGAAAGGCATTGAGAGACTCCGGAGGTTTGAATAGTCATCTCAAAATTTGTGGAAAAGAGCCGGGTGCGTACAAATGTGATCAGTGTAATCAGTACTACAAATTCCAAAGTACTTTTGACGAGCACATGAAGATTCATCAAGGTCTAGTGGAGCTTCCCTTCAAATGCAACGTGTGTCCTTATGCAGCGAAATTCAAAAGTATGCTAGAGCTTCATAAGCAGAGTCATCTCACTACAAAACAATTCTCCTGTGATTTGTGTCCGCATCAATTCAAATACAAGACTCATTTGAGACGACATCAAGATGCCGTTCATTTGGGGAAAGGTTGGCATAAATGTCAGATTTGTGATTATAAGGGGCTTTCTAAACAAAATTTATTGGGGCATATGCGAGGTCATTCGGGAGAGCGACCCTATGTCTGTATGGTTTGTACCAAGAACTTCATCTGGGGTTCACATCTCAAAAGACATGAAAAACTGCATGCATCTGGGAAACCCATTCGTAATCGATCGAACGTCAAAAACAAAAAATCGAAGACAAATCTTGTAGTGGAAGAAAAGGATTATATGGACGAGGAAGAAATAGAAGAAGAATATGAAGATGATTCAGTCCCTTACATGGGGACGGATGTTCAAACACAATTGGAAGAAAGCGGAGGGAATTCCGGAAAGATTGACAATGGAAATTACCAAGCACTTCAGGATCTCAGCCATGGCACTGAGGTGAGTTCAGAGGAAGTTGATTTTGTGGCTTGTCACGTAGTGCTTCACTGAAATTCTGCCATGCCATCCAAAAATTTCAAGTAAAAACTATTAACTCTATGTATATAATAATGCCCATTTAACTTGAATTTCAAATTCCTCTGTTCGTTTTACAGTAGTTTTTACAGTTGACAGTCAATTTATATTTGTATTCGAATTTTATATGTCCTTACAATTTCAAGTTGATTTTATCCATGTGTTCACTAAAAACGTTTTAGAATTAAAAAGTTTTATGAACTTTTATGAACTTTTATGACAAATGATCAATGACATATTTATTTTGAACCGATGATTTTCTTTTTCGAGGCATGCTCACCGAAATAACCAGATTAATTAGAACTAGAGTATTCTGTTTATTTTATTACATACTAAGTATATTTACATTCAATAGTTGATGTCATGACTTGGTAAAAAAAAAATCCAAATATTGGCGAATCATCGTGAAGGTTATTATTTCAATACATACCAAAATCTGTTTCTTGTTTTGTGATTTTCTGGCAAAGACGCGAGCCATTTACGAAATCCGGTAACGAGAACTCCAAGTATAATTATAGCTGCACCAATTAAACTGAAAAGAGAAAGAGAGAGGAGCATAATTACTATACATGACAATGTAGAAATATTGCATTAAAATATATGCGGAATCGCTAATCTTTACCAGTAGAAGTCTGGAAATATCTGCCAAAATAGTATTTGCCAGATGAACCCGAAAATGATATCAAGAGTCCGAACTAAAGAAACTGGCCCAGATTGTTCTGCCTTCAAAGCTAAGATTAATCCGATTTGTCTGTAGGATTTTCAGTGTACAGTTCTCGAATTAATTTAAATTCCCTTTTTAAAAAACAAAGTAGAATAGAAA
The DNA here is from genome assembly GCA_034699125.1 of Gisinianus flammeolus. Classification (NCBI taxonomy): domain Eukaryota; kingdom Metazoa; phylum Arthropoda; class Collembola; order Symphypleona; family Katiannidae; genus Gisinianus; species Gisinianus flammeolus. The sequence goes on along the minus strand of JAIUND010001293.1, from coordinate 15,622 downwards.
AGATCAGTATATATATATATATTTCGCAGTACTCACCCAAAGCAGGAAAGTACAGCAATCACTCCAGCCAATATCCAATGTTGAGTTCCCTGTGGAAACATGAAAACTCCCAAGATCAATGCAACCGTCAGCATTTCAATAGTTCCCCAAGCTCCATACGAGAGCATGATGAGAGAATGATGAACTCGACGCAAATATCGAAGGAAAACAAATGATATCGTTCCAAGAAGAGTACAACCCAAGGCTAGACCAACACCCACCTATACAACCAAAAACAATTTAGCAAATTCCCATCTCATCAATTCCAGATTCATTCATTTCAGTAAGTATACTTAATTTGGCCTTAATAGTTCGGAATTTGTTACGCACCAAAGTATTGTAGTCAAAAGATTCATCGGAATTAGTTAAAAACGGAGGCCTAATGATGACCACAACACCGGAAATAGTCATAATGGACATGAGCATGGGGACGATCCCACAGGGCTCACCCAGTAGGAAAAATGCAAAGAAATATGTGAAAATGGGGCTCGTGGATGAGACGACCAGAGCCATTCCAAGGTCCAAATACTCTAGCGAGTAGAAATGTAAGAGAAGCGAGTTGATACTGATGACACTTCGTATCTGGAATTTCCATGTACACGTGTTTTTAAATGATCAGACATTTTTCAATTTAATTATTCTTAATGCGCGTATACAGCATACACATTGATTATTGTGCATTGCATATGGATTATACCATTAAAACGGCAGTGATTTTTGGTTTGGTCCATTTTGTGAGTGTTTCTACTTTCTGTTCCACATCAAAAGTGTTCCTTTTGTCTCTGGACGAGAGGTACATTAAAGTTAAAGGTATGGCTGGGATTAAGACGCCTTGACATTTCCACAGAGTAAGATTTGTCGCATCATACACTTCAAGCCATTTGGCTAAGAGTGCAGTCAAGGAATGAATTATACTGGACATGAGAGTGTAGTAGTAACCACGATATTTCCAAATTTTCCTCTTCCAAGTAGACTCCTCCACACAATGGTCACTGTCATCATCGGGGACGTCCTGAAGGACGTTACTCATTCGTCTCAACTTGTCCGCATATGTCATTCTTCTCTCAGCACAGTAATTGGGTGGCATCATCGTTTCTGGAGACAGTGACACCGTCTTACTCACAGACTTCTTATTAGCCGTCATCTTCCTCACGATCTCACCCACAGCATGATCCACTGCTTGACCATCACTTTCCATCTCGGCAGTTGTCTTGCTCCTATTTGTGTCCGCGTCACTATCATCATTATCACTGTCCACATAGCCTTCATTCAATTTAGAAGTCCGACTTCGATCCAAGTCATGAAATGACATTTTTTTTTTTATAAAGTTTATATTATGTATTTTGTTCGTATATTGAATTTGTGAGTATCAACTGGAAGTTTGAAAATAAGATTTCCTCCCTATAGTTTTTCCTATATGTATGTATTTATGTAGTTTCTTTATCTTGTCTAAACTTTATCCAATTTCTTTATGGACCTGACACATTTTCACAGGCAGTCTAATATTATGACTCTCGAATTTGCGTAAGAGTTTTTGAACTTGTTGTGATGAAATGGATGAAAATGGCACAAAAGAGTTGACAAGTACAAAATGATTGTCTGGGTCGGTCGCCGGTGTTTAAATAGATTTTTTTCTTCCTCGTTCTTACTCTCTACATTTATATCAAGTTAGATAATAGCTGTAAATTTATTGTTCATTTGCCATCAAACAATACAAAAGCCTTATTTTTAAATTAGTCATTCTCTTCATCGGTTTACCATCTCATCTCATTTCATTGGTAAATAGGCGAGAGACAGACAGAGTCTGTGGTTCATCTCATCTTCATCATCATAATCGTTTTAATCGGTCGAATATTTTGTTTGTGCAAATTCATAAGTGGTAAAGTGTATTTCCTTTTGTATTCATTAAATTGTCAATATTCAATGCCAAATTGTAAAAACATCTGGTCGTGGCGTATCCATTCATTCTTCTCAGCTTCGACTTCTAATTTCGTCTCACATGTGTCCGTGTTTGACTGTGTATATAGTGTGTACATATTTTACTACTCACTTACACGTCGACTTTAATCATGTGTAGTCCTCGGATTTCCATTTAAAAAACATCCTGTATCAATTTATTTATTTGAAATTTAAAAACTTGAGCATTTTGTTATTAGTATTGGAGACGAGAAGGCAATTCATGATGCTTTTGGTATTAAAATAGCAAATAGTTTTTGGCTTTTGTGATATAGTTGTACAAATACTAAAAACATAAACAAAGCAATTGCGGGACGCTGTCAATTATAATTTTGCCTTTCCAATGGAATAATCTTGGAAATGGGAGTAAAAGATGCAAAACAGTGAGCAAGTACAAATGACAATAATAAATCTTGTGAGGATGTAACAATGAGAATTCAAACTAAATTCGGAGGTGAGGGAAATGAAAAATATTAGCACAGCTGAGGTACTTATGTACGTATGTAATTTAATAATTTATTACCTTTCGCTTGATCCGTCTTTGTTTTAGCTATGCAGCCGCCTACATGCAGACATAATATGATCATGGTTACCATTTTAAATGATTCGAGAAGGAACGGGCATTATATGAAAGCTTGTTTTTATTCTCAAACTGGAATTTTATTTCATGCTTTGTGTAGCGTCAAAGTTACATATAGTCAATTCTAATTTTAACCATATGCTTCATGTGTGCCGTTGAACATAATTATAAGTGGGCAACATTCACCATCCCCCAAATCACGTACAATGATGGGGTTTGTCGTATAAAATAGCCACATATTCTTCCTGCATAATATGTATTGTCATTTGTTGTTTAATATTATTAAAGAGCAGATGATTTGTCTGAGGTTTTAAACTACTTTGTCTGAATATTTTAATAAAAATGGATTCTCAAGGTCCCCATTTCCACATTTTAGGATTTTGAATAAAAAGTGTCATCAGTGTGGTAATTTTTGTATGAAAAGAGTAGACATTTGTCAACTCTCCGACGACGAGGGGAAAGCAAAATAGAAAGGGAAAGTGAAAGCGAGTCCGCTCGTATGTACATATATATTCCTGTCGACTATAGCTTATCCTATAAGCCTTATAGAATACATATAGATAAGCTTTGCTGTCGACCCATCTTCGCTCAGACTCACATTGAACTGCACATACGATGTGTAAAAAGTAAATACACAAGTGTGCAAGGTGAATATGTTAAAATTGCAATTTAATTTGCCTTGTTTATTATTCTGCACAGCTACAAATATACACACAATTTGAAACGTCATAAATAAAACATTTTGCCAAATGGTATCCAAAGACTTTGATTCAAAGTATTTAGGGGAAAAAAGGAAATGTGTTCATAGTTTGGTTCCTGGGATTTATATATAGGAATCAGTTTAGAGTTGAGTTTGAGTTGCAATCCAGGCAGCGTAATGGGAAATTTCGGTATAAACGCCCGGGTATCGCGGTCTACAAAAATATAACAATTTTTTTGTTCAGTTTTAACTTTTAGCGTAGCTTACTTTTAAAAGTGAGGATTCAATGGGGATTTATGGATTCAAATGTAATGTGTACCTGGCACATCCAATTCCAAACGACGTAGCACCGACAAGTGTTTCAACTCCATCGGCGTCTTCAGAGACTAAAGGACCGCCCTATGTAATCAGATTAAAAAAATAAATCAATAAATGTAAAGAATACAATAGAGGTTTATGAGGAATTATAAAACGGTTGTAATGATGATTTGTGACTCACGGAATCTCCTTGACAAGCGTCTGTCGAGCAATGAGTAATGAAATACATGAAAATAATAAGAGTCAGTTATAAAAAATGATCACATCTGACTCAGATGATCTGAGTATGAATTAAATACTTGATAATTTAATTTATGAATCCTACCTTTCCCATCCTCTCCAGCACAGATCATACTAAAAGTATAAGAAATTGAGAAGAAGATTTTCATTAAAATACAAGACCGTAGGAACATTCCCTGTACAAAATTTATATTTTGATTGATTCTTACTCGACATAAATGTACACGGATCCAAGGTAAGCAGTTCGGCACTTGGCATCAGTTACAAAGGGCACTTCCACTTCTCTTAAGGCATCTGGAATTGAACCCCTTTTGTGGGGCAAAGTAAAAAAAATGTGTTCAGGTCAAATGAGATCGTTTAAAAATCAGGAAGAATATTATGAAAGAAAATAAGAAATTTACCCTTCTTCGAGAGTACCCCAGCCAATGGCTTTCAAAGTGGTTCCAGGCTCGAAACCTTCTGGAGCCAAATTTGCAGCACTGACATTAACATTGAAAACGAATGGTGGATTCACCTTGAAGACTGAAATATCATTTCGGCTTGTGAGTCTAAAATGATACAAAACAATTCAAGTTTTTAAGTTCTATAAATAAAAATGTGTGTGTATGGACTAATGGATTGTGTGTGACTCTTACGATGAGTATTTTTCATGTTTAACCACGTTGGTCACCGTGACCGTCTGTTCAGAATCGCCGCTGCAAAATTTTCAATTTGAAATGAGTACTTTTATTCAGTCATATAGTTTTGAATTTTATATTTCTGTTGTTGTTATAATTTAAATACCGGACAAAAAGATCGTGTTCTCCAGCCACGATTTGATATCTATCCTCACTAAGTGTGGCGCAATGTGCGGCACTTACAACGTCTAAGCGTCAAAAGCATAAAAGGAAAACAGTTACAATACTGGGGATGCGGGAATCACACATTTAACACAAGAGAAAGTAGAAAGAAAGTGGGAAAGAGAAAGTCTTATTTTATAATTACAGTTCTCATTGACGATGGTTCCACCACACTATAATATGAAGAAAAAACAAGTCAGTTTCCTTATTAATGTGACAAATAAGTACTGATAAGTTTTAAGTTTTATGAAGGATGATTTTAAAATATTCTTCTAGTGTCTTACGTAATGTCCTCCGTTGACTTGAATGGAAACAATTGATGGATGAGAATTTGGCTTGGACTCTGTGCCTCCGACGATTTTACCTCCTCGTCGTCGTCCAGCAGACAATGGAGTACCTATGGAAATAATCAGTTGGTATATAGAATGCAGAAATTTAGAAAAATCAAATGGCGTTACAACGCAATTTGGGGTTGAACTCAAATCAAGAAATTCCTGCAGTGATTTCCAATTTACCTGCAGCCAATGCGACGGATAGGGCAAAAACCAAAGCTAATTTGAAAGCCATAATTGAAATAATGGGGGCTAATTAAACAAGTCAAAATATGAAATAAAATTTAATAATAATGACAACTCAATCCAATTTATTCTCATCTTTTATAAGCTCCTCGATCATCTCATCTATCAGTCTATCAGTACTCAATAATGTATTTGACAAATTCAAAATTCATTCACAATCAATACAAATAAATACATCATAAGGATGGACAATCGATATCTTGGATTATTTAATCTTTAATCTTCACCTGCTATACTATCTGTGTATTCAATGTATAAAATACCTATAGTTGATATTGATATTGGACTATTTAGTTAATCGGGTCAGGAGAGCACCTCAATTTTGTTAATTCAAGTCCAAATTTTCAATTTCAATTGCACTCTCACCACACTCAGTAATGAGAATTCATTCGTAGTTTCTGTCATGATAGGAATTCAATGAGTAAAAGAGATATGATAACAAGACGAAATTCCCGATATTAAACGAATACAACGGAGAGCATTCACTGACGTCTATCGACTGCACACTACTGGAAAAACGATATTTTTGTGTTTTCCCCGTGTCTAATAATAATCATTAACAACATGATGAACAGCGTAGTTAAATACCTATTTACTTACATGAACCAGACTTTTGACAAGCCAAAACCTTGTCGGAAAAAAGGGAAAGGGAAAAACCAAGATGCCCCGAGTGCGACTAAATGATGAAAACAAACTAAATAAACTAAATAAATGTCCAAAAAAATCCTTTGTTTTTGCATGATAAGACTAGTATGTAGTTTTTATTTCATATACAGTTAATATAGATATAGATATACATATACAAAACATTTCTTGACATAAATTAAAAATGGAAACTATGCAAGGTACCACTATAATTTATATATATATTCTGGTGCATACATATACGACATTTTATTTATGTCCACTGTGTGAATTTGCACTTACAACCTTTTCCTTTGGAATAATATTTCTCTATTACAGTGTGTGTAGTATTAAGTATTCTCGATAACGTAGAAACTTTTTTTTTTACAATGTGATTGTTAATCAGTCATGGTTTTTTTTATCAAGAGTATAGAAAAGTACATATATGTGTAAACATACATTTATGTATAAACTCGTTCTACAATCTTTTCCTGTTTAAATATATACTTTCGTACATTTCATTTCATATGGATATAGACATTTTTGAAAAACAAGACTTATTTCACATACACATAAATATGTATGTTATATCATTACGATTTAAAAAATGTATTAACATTATTATGATACACATATTTACTTACAATAAGAATTGGGATACAATATCAATGATATTATATATCGATCATTTTCATTTTGTAACCTTGTCGTTAAGTATATTGTTTTGTGTAATAAAAAGAGATACAAGTACGTTTTATATCGTACGTATGCTTTGTATATTTGACAAATGTTCAGTTTTTACACATATAGAACACAGAACCCCCACTAAGTTTTTGTTGTACATTTAGAATCTACACATTGTATAGATGTATAACAATTAGCTAAAATATTTAAAAATGAATCATACACACAACTATATAGTCTGTGATATCAACAATTTTAAGAAATCTATAATTAACAACAATAATCTTACACTGATACTTACTTATATACATGTGATCATTCGCTTAAACGACATGGCTATATATTACTTATATATATAATATATATACAAAACGAATAGGTAAATAAGGAGTATAAAATAAAAATTAGGATTTAATTTCGAGCATCGGAACGTTCATGAACTGTTATTATCTTAGAATCGACAAGAACGAAAATAATATAAAAAATTAAAATTGTATGTACACATCATACAGTAATATTTACTACAGTCGCATACTACTATAGAGAATTAAATTGTTTTATCACCATCATTTGTCATACATACATTATATCGATATCGGGTATTGTTATAATCAAATTAATGTGTGTCTATAGCTCCCGTTTAAAAATAGACAAAAAAACGTTAATGGATACAGCCATAAAATGTATTTTATATGTAAACATAATACATAAATCTATTATAAATATTATACTGTGCTATTAGTACAGTGTACTTATAGTTACTTACTACACTGTATACTTATCACCTCTCGTATAAAGCAAGAGTTTTTTGTTCGTCGTTATATATGTGAATTTGGTAGTTGATATTTAGTTAGAGTGTAAAGATATACACAAAATGTATAGCTAGCAATTGCTTTTCAATGGACTTATACAATAGATATAAGCTCATATTACGAATGTGAATATAAATGACATGCCAATAGTAAAAGAGTGAACTGCTATCAATTAGAATAAATCATCTCTCTGTAAATTCATAGGCTCCAAGGACAATTCCCGTCATATAGTGCATATATGCATGACATATGCATGACATATGCAGATTACAATTAAGTAGTAAATATATAGCTATCAAAAAATAATAGTGTCGTTGCTATTGTCTAAGAGTTTTAATTACTATTATTATATAGTATCATTATTACATGTGCTCACGCACACACACAGTTATTGTACTCTAGAAATAGGATAGTATGAATATTTACCTAAAAACTTGTAAAAGATGTATCAAATTTGGAAATATTTGTTGACAGTAATATTAAACAAGTATATAAAGATACAAAAATTTCCAAAAATAACATTATTTGTTGGCACCAAGTGTGTGTACTTACGTACATTATACATACTATTCAAGACTCCAGTAATTTAGTTACTGAAACAAAAAAAAACGATGAGACATTATGCAAGATGAATTACTGAACCACAACTGAAGGTATTTTAAGTTTTTCAACTAACGCCTAACACTACAACATTATAAAATTATATTTGTGAAAAACGTTTTCTTTTCTTTCTTTTTCCTTACAAAATTTACGAACGCATTCTTTTTTACTCCCTATATAGTTTTTGAATTCCATAATTTGAACTGGAATTTGTAGGATGTAACGAACGAATATCACCACGACATAACAAAATTAATTAGATATCAGGATTACAGACGCATATTGTAATGATAATACACAATTCTATTGTTCCTTAATTTTTCTCATGGTTCCTCAAAAGTTTGTAAATCTACTTGCATTTTTCAAAAACATTAAATGAGCTAACTATGCACGCGTGTAAGTTACAAGTATTATATATATAAGAATATAAAATAAAAATAGTAATAATAATAAATTAAATGCATTTCTATCTTGCTTTGTATCTATAAATAATACTTTTCAGGAATTCACCGAATTGAACCATTATGGACGTACTTATTGCTATTAAATTTTTTGTTTTTTTTGCACAGATTTCTAACGTTTATTTATGTTTTATGCATTATAGTTTGGCATTTCACCTTCTTCCTCCTCTACTTCCTCTTCTTCTTCCTCTTCTCCTTCTGTCTCATAATCGTCCTCATCTTTCTCATCACTGATTTCTCCTTTTTTTGCATGAACCGACCTAATGTGTCTACGGAGATAAGCTTGAAGAGCAAACTTCTTTTTACATATTGAACACTGAAACTTCTTAGTACTAGTATGCGTAAGAATGTGCTTGGCTAATCTTGATTTGAAGGCCGCTTTGTATCCGCACACCTCACAAGCCAATGGGAAATCGTTAGTATGCTTTCGTGCATGCTCTAAAAGAAAAGAGAGTAAAAACAAAAAAAACAATTACAGTTATTGTCATATATATTTTTGTAATCATTTGTAAAAGGGAAAAAACAGTTTATATGTGCCAAAGCATTAAATTTCAGTCTCGTAAAAACAACTCAAAGAAAGAAATACATAATGTCTGATAATGTTACCTCTTAAGCTCGAAGGTTCCGTGAAGCTCCGACCACAATTCTCTACTGGACAAGTATAACGGGGCATCTTTAATTCTGGATGTGAAGTTTGGTGATAGTTCAGATACTGTTTTTGAGTAAACTTCTTGTTACAGACGCTACAGGTGTACGGCTTGAGTTTAGCATGCACAGTAGAGATGTGAAGTTTGAGAGCAGTCTTTAATCGGAATGACTTTCCACAATCAATACAAAAATGTGGTTTTTCTCCCGTATGTACACTCATATGGTATTTCAATTTATTCTCGTCAAAAAACTTGAGCGAACACGAAGCCTCTGGACACTTGAATTTTTTGTTTTTCCCATCATGACGATTTTCATGAGATCTTAAATTCCCAAGCTGTTTAAAAAAATAACCACACACTTTACACTTATATTTCTTTGCTGTCTGATGTTTTACACTATGGTGTCGCTTGAGTCGAGATGGAAATGGAAATCTTTCGCCACAGATCGTACACTCATAAGGTAAAGCTCCTGGAAAAATCAAACGAATGTGAGTTTATTGCAGTTTATAATAAAGGACTCACTCATGTTTCGAAAAACGTAATTAGAAACTATTGGGAAATACAAATGAGTTTATTTACCAGTGTGAATCCGTTGATGTTCCCGCAGAGTTGACAAATGACTGAAGGTGGATTTACACAAGTCACAAAAAAATGTATTTAACTCGGTTGACGGCGGTGGATGATTTTTCTTGTGAATGTTTAAATACTGAAGATTTCTAAATTGCCTTGGGCAGAGATTGCATTTCCAAGGCTTGAGAGCATTTTCCGCATGGATTTTCTTGTGCTTTTCGTAGATGCTTTGTGTATGGAAACCTGACATTTAATAAAAAAGATATATACACAATTAAATTACAATACATGTATCCATACCTTCTTACATACAGGACTGCATAGTCTTTTTGTAAAAAAAACAAGTACCTTTGTCACACAATTCACATTTGTAGGGCCAATCTCCTCTGTGTTGGTGCATATGGAAATCAAATTTGGATTTTGTAGCAAATGTCAAAGAGCAGTGTTGACAACCGTACTGCTTGTCCTCCGGCTCGTGTCGTTCCAAATGTTTCAGTAGTCTGCAATTATTAATTAGTAATGTGAATACATGCACAAGGTAAAATAAAATATGCACGATGTACAAAAGTAAAATACATCTTACATTAAAAAACTAAGTTACAAAGTAAAATTACTTGCTGTTTGATGAAAAATTCTTTGAACACAATTTACAAGGGTGAACACGCTTATGATTGACAACTCTTCTCACTGGGTCAACAAGTTCAAGTTCACTCGTCGGATATTCCAGCTTCATCAAGATGTCATCGTCAGACTTTCTAGAAATTCTCGTATGACTTCCATTTCTTCGTTTGTTTTCGCCATTACTTGAGTGAATGTGACCACTACCATTCAATCTGATCTTCAAGCTGGATTTAGTAGAGTCTGTTTTCCCTCTACTTTTCTTTTTTTCTCGATTAGAAAACATGGGGTCGGATTGGGTATTATCCGAGTCTTTCGATTTGATGGATTTGTCTGACTCAGAATCGGACTCCAAAGCAGTTTTTATCTTTATAATCGTTTCTCTTCTTGGTCTCAACCCAAACCGAAATCGATTTGTCTCTTCCTGAAGAAATTCCAACTCTGTATCACTTATCTGACTTGGATTGTCATAGTCAATCGGACTGCTATTATCTGGTGATAGTTCGTCTTCATCATCATCATAAGCATCTTCATTATTTTCATGACTGTGTCCATTGCTCATGAGCAAAGGCTGAACTTGAATTGTTGCTGCACCGGCTTTTGAAATATTTATAGTCATCTTTGGGATTTTTGATGATGGTGATGACTCATCATACTCTCCTTTTCCCATAGTTAATTTACTCCAAGTTGTATCATCTCTATTAATTTTTGACAATTTTACAAGGTGCACAACCTGTGGCCCTAATTTCACAGGTGATGGGATAACTCGTCGCTTTATTATAGGAATACTTTCAATTCCAGGACCTGCGGCTACTTTTTCTAATTCTGAAGCTGGAATTCGTATTGGTAAATAGGGTGGTCCTTTATACACAGGTTTCACAGATGAAGATGTTTTCATTTTATCCAATTCATTCCCTTTGTTGACACTCTGAATGACTATACTAGGTGACGAAGATTTCCTTGGAGAAGATCGACGCGGTTTATTTTCGTCTGGACTTTTTTTCTTTTCAATTTTTCTGATTGTTTTGGTTCGAATAGCAACTGGAATGGATATACTTTTAGACTCTTCAGCTTGTGGGGGTTCAGGAATCGTGATTTGAGATGATTTGCCCCCATCAATTGTTGACAAAGTTGAAGGGGACGTTTTGTGTGCTTCTGTGAATGAATGTAGTAATGATGATGATAGAGATGATACATTTACTGGAGGATTTTTGATTTCTAATTCTTTTTCTTGCATTTCTTGGGGAAGAGGTGAAGTGGACGGGACAGTGAAAGATGACGAAGAGGAAATAATAATATCATTCATTTTGTCACTAATTGTATTTTGAGACGTGTTATTTAATTCCGTTTGTTGATTTTGAGACTTTTGTTGACCCGATAATAGCGAATTCAACGGAGAGGACATTGTAAGAGTATTTTGTCCTTGTTGCTGCTGAGATGGTACCAAACTATCAGCCATAATGCCTTTAGTTGGTCGTAATGGTTTTCTTTTCGATCTTCGACTTGTACCGTCCACACTAGAAGTATTGGAATTAGAGTTGGTAACTGGAGGAACAATTATAGTTGATGTCAACACTTTACTAATCACGGACGTAGGTTGAGTATCTGCTACTTTCATCGTACTATTTATTGACATTTTTGTTGTTCCTGATGTGTTTGCTATTATTCGTTTAGAGGTTGTATTTGATGTGGTGGCAGTTTTGTTTTCTATTGTTGGCACAGCTGTTGTTAAAACTTCCACAATTGTTGGCACTGATGCTGTTAGTATTTGTGCATTTGTTGTTGCTATTGATGTTGCTTCAATTGTAGATGAATCCGTTGCTGAAAGACTAGATGGTATTATTTTTGTTGGTGTTGCTGTAGCTTTGGAATTAGAATTTAAAAAAAGATTGGCAGATTCACTAATCATGGAAGGAATTTTGACATTATTTTTCGTGGCAGTTTGAGCAATTTGCTGGTAGTTTAAATTTTCAACAATGACTGAACAACTAGAATAAGAATACAAAAGAATTATTAACTTTAGAAGTATGCGCAACAAATATCATGAATCAAAATAAACAATGAATGCAATAATGTTTCAACTACCTACATTATGATTATTATTTATTATTAAGAATTACTATGTTCTACCACTAAAAATACGGGTAAGTTACCTTTGATATTTAATTGGTACATTGGAACCAGAGATTTGAGAAGTTCTTTGAGGACTCTTTAGTTCGGTTTGATTCAATTGGGGAGCAATCTTCTTCTTATAACGCCTTGTTTTAGCTTTGGATTTTGTCCTTTTATTGTTACTTTTAGGAATTGAAACTGGAGTTGATGAATGAGTCAAATGTGAACTAGAATTCTTATGTTTATTTCCTTTGAAGTTTGTTCCATTTTCAATAATTTGTATTGCAAGTTGTGGCATTTGGATTCGATTGTCATTGATTTCGATTTGAGCTTCTTCGAATGGAGCAGATAGAATCAAGGCGGGCATTTCTTCTTCTGGGGATGATAGCAATTGTGTTGAATCAATGTGATTGATTTCCGCTAGTGACTTGGTTGGTGTAGCATTCGTCTTACTTTGCCCAATTCTTGAGTTTTTTCCTTTTCCCGACTTTTTTGAGGCTTTCCCCGTGGACCTACTCTGACCACCTTTCTTTTTCGTAAACTTTTTTGGACTTTTCCCATTCGCCTTACTACAACTAGGAGAGGATTTTTTTCCATCATTCACAATTGTGAAAGAAACTTTTTTGGCCTTTCTATTTCCCCTAGCATTAGTAACAAGAGATTGAGACGGTTCTAAATGGGGAATTTCCTCCTCGGAAAGGTACTGAGTGTTTTTTAATTCTTCACTCTTCACAAACTTAATTTCGGTCATCGTAACTGGATTACTCTGGATGTCTGTTGAATGATGAAAAAAATTTATAATCTCATGATGTGATATGAATATTTAATATTTAAATTAATTTAATTAATTAACTAAAAAATACATAATCCTATATTTTATAACAACAGTAATAATAAGTAACTTTTGAACTTTTTGTTACTTACGAGAAGAAACTTTACTAGAAACTACTACTAAAACTTTACTAAAAAAACTACAAACTCGATTAGTCTATTTCTATTCTATCATTTAGCACTAAATGTACAGAGATGAGAAAAGTACAACTGCTGTTACACTTGAGAGTTACGGCTCTGCACTTGAGAGGAATACTATACATGTTCAAAACAAGGTTCATTTTTCTAGAAGGAATACAAATGTAAATATAGTCTATACAGTAGAACTTCTGTACTACCACTCTGACGCTCAGTTGAAATAATAACTGAATAATGAGAACAATAAAAAAATATGTAAAACTCCCAATTTAGTTAGAACCAAAAGCAAAAACGACATACATCTACGTGTTCTCGTAGTTAAGATTCAAAAGAACAAAAGAATGTACTGTAGAAATCAATGGAATTCCATGGAATCCTAACTTTTTACATTTATAACAAGGAATAGCAGAGCAGTAATACATACGAATCATTAATTATTTCCCTAGTTTACTAATATGCAAAATACAGAGATAAAAATGACTTGGTACCTGAGCTAACTGGAAATTTCTCCATAAGCTCGTCCGGCATTATTTCTTCATCTAATTCCAAGTCAACATATATGGGTATACTAGGATCCCACGAAGAACTTACACAACTTTTGAATTCTGATTTGAGTTCAGAACCTAAAGCAAATTGTGTATCATATGCTTCTTCTTCCTCTTCTTCATCATCTAATTCCACTACAAGTCCAAGCTCTGAGGAAATTAAAAAATACCAGAACATTAAAATCATTTACATATATATTTACAAATGACATACTTCCATTTACTGCACCCCGAGTCATAATCATATTTGATTTTGATTTCATATGCTAATTCAAAAGCAGCATTGCATGGGTATTTACCCATTCTACTAATATACTATTGTTAGCATACGAGTATACCTGCACCACAGACTTTACACGTACTTATGTATATCAACATAAAAAAAGAGTAACACGAAAACTGGACAAAATGATATATAATTACTACTGTGTACAGACTGCACAGTGTAGAATTCTTTTGAAATAAGTTAAATTAAATCGTAATTAAATCAGCAGCACATTCAACTACCTTTTAGGATCTCCAGCCGTACGGATTGGAAAGGGCAGTCAATTTCTTGATTTTGAATTTTATTACTATCTAGCTCTCGATTCATTTGCTCCAGATAACCGCTCAGTAAAGTTTGTTTAATTGTACATGCAATTTCATCATCATTTTCATCGTCTAATGATTTTGGGAAGTGTAGGATGGAAGGGACACCGTCGAGAAGTCTCTTACATTGTTGGCAGAAGTAGGCCCTATACAATTGCTCTTTGAATTTAGCAAATTTTAATTTTAAGGCTATACAGAAGGAAGAACAAATGGAATTTGTGATTCCATCAACATCAAAAGAGTTGGGATCCTTCCCAGCATACGGTGTGTTCTCAACACAGATTAGACACCGCATTGTAATGGATTTTTCTTCTGTATGAGCCACTTATGCAACTTCAGTCTCGAATCTCCAAAATCTTTTGGATTTGAAAATATATGAAATACAGAGGTGGTATCAAATTTTTTTGACACTTGTTATTTTTCATTAAGTATTATAGTAATTCAACATTTTGATCAACTTTGAGTCATGTTGTGATGAAACCCCAATTGGCTCCCAGCAACTTACTGGAACCCTGTAAATACATTTAAAAAAAACAACAACAAAAATACATTAATTAATAATATACCTTGGACAGCCAAATTATTGACTTAAACATTAAACAGATTCATATCCATAACTATCTAATTATATACAATTGTAAACACATAGACAATAATTGTGCATATACTCCACACATTTCACCGGTTTACAAGTGAATTACAAAACTATTTCAACGTATTGTATTGTACTCTTGCATTCTTTTTAAATAGAAAACAAGTCCATCAACGTATTTTATGATCAAATAGCTATAATAAAATGCTATACTACGTACATTTAACAATTAAACACATTTAAAACGGAAAGTTGAGACGATGATAAAATATCAGCATACGAGAGAGTCGACGTCTTTTGTTGAAATATGTACATTAAGTATGCGAGTCCTGCCTTGTTATTTAGTATCAAAACAAATTCTATTATGTCGCTTATTCTGTTAAATGTGATGATTTCAATCAAAAATACCAAATCGACACAAAATCTATATTTTAGAGCTCCAAAGAAAATAACAATTTAACTAAAATTCTTCTGAGCAAGTTCGGCTGTTAAAAAATACTCATAAATTCAAGTATTTTAGATTTGCATGAAATTGCATACACAGCTTCCT
>JAIUND010001292.1:0-38400 GCA_034699125.1 Gisinianus flammeolus | reverse complement strand
AGAGAGAGAGAGAGAGAGAGAGAGAGAGAGAGAGAGAGAGAGAGAGAGAGAGAGACAAAAAAGATGGCTCATGTCTCAAACTGATGTTCAAGTTGAAGCTCAATATCCACTCGTGCCAATTAAAATTTCACGCATCATATAATAGCTGGATGTGTGTAACAATAGGCGACAGGCAGAGCGTCACATTGAGAAACTCTCCTCATAAAAGTTGCCCATTTTCCTCATTCAACATTCATTTCTATTGTCATTGTCATTCTCGTAGTCGTCGTCATTGTCGTTCTCACTCGCTCCTTCACATTTCCTTCAAACTCTACTGGTAAATGCTCAAGTTTGTTCTTCAGTTTTTTTCAGTTTTTTTTGTCTTGAATCTATTATCACTACACACCATTTCTAACGGCCTAGCAGAGTCCCAAAATGTTCGTGGTGACGAAGCTTAGAAAAACTTGTACAAGTAAAACCAATGTGAAAATTACGAGACAGAATGTCAGTCGTTAACTCATCTCACGTACTCAAACTACTGACAATAAAATGTCCTCTTTTCATTTCATTTCCCTCCATGCCGCCTTTTCCTTAATTTTAACTTAATTTCTGTACATTGCAGGAGGGAAATCTTTGAACTGTTTTTTATCCAGACACAAATTTCAAACACTTTCTGCTAAATTCTATGACCTTTTGTTTCTCGTTTATTAATGTCATGTGTTGAGTTGAGTTACTTAAATAGTTTTCCCTGAAAATTCGGAGGGTTTTGATAAATCTTGAGCTATGACGCAAAACACCCGGTTTCAAAAATCTGACCATTCAAATCCGAGGGGATTAGATTGAAGTTTGAATAGAAAGTGGATTCCAGTTTAGCACAACTTGGACTCGATTCGGAGAACTATAGAAAATATTATTGCATTTAGATAACAAAAACAGGAAGGTCTCTCTCTCTCTCCTCTCGATTCTCAAACAGAATGGAAGTGGAAGTGGATGTAAATGCAAATTTATAAACTCTCTCGCTCTCTGTGTCTGTCTGGGTTTAGTTGGAAGAAATCGAGATGTTTCTATTTCTACGACATACAGGAAAAGCTCAAACGTACTCTGGTCTCTGGGATATCAGTATTACCGTCGCCTGTATCGCCATATGAATTGCAATTCAAATTCAAAGTCCAGATTTTACACAGAGAGAGAGACAGACACAATACTGGATTTGGATCCTGACTCTGATTCTGATTTGGATTTGGTATCGATATCCCTCGCTCGTTTATGTTGTCTCCTGGCCAAACGTAGACGTTGAAGTCAAAGTAAAGGTTTTTCATGGTCGTAGAAGAGAATATCATTGCATTGCATTCAGTACGTAAGTACGATATGTATGCGTTGGGGAGGAGAGGAAAGGGAAGGGAAGGGCGGTTTCGGTCGTTTGAGTTTCGATATCATAAGCTCGGTCATAAGTATTGCATCTCGTAAATCCCTTAGCCGATTTGTATGCTTGACCGTGGCATCGCCCGATCTGCCGTTGTCTCTCTCTCTCTCTCTCCCTTTCTCTCTCTCTCTTTCTCTCTTCAAAAAAAAGAAGAATAAAATGCCGGTATGGCAATATCCAGATCCAAAAAAACTCAAACCGAGACGGAAAATCTCCGTTTGTGTCTGTACTGACTAAAGAAACCATGGGCATGTCTGTAAAGGGAAGGACTTGGAATCAAAATCACAACTGAGGATTTCACCTAAAATACATCTATTTATAATAAAATAGGGGAAAGATCCGCAAGCACCTTCACTTTCTTTCTCTCTCTCCCTCTCACTCTCTCTCTCTCTGGCTCTTTTAGTGCACAATGCAGAAACGGTGAGTGTACATATGGAAAGTCAGCGATGACACCCCTTGGGCACACAGAAAGATAAATATCAACCGGGATTTACAACAAAGCTCTCTGAATTTCAGGGCGAGAGGAGAAAATAGCTTTTTCAGTTCAGCTCTCAACTTTAACTTCAACTTGTACGGATATCAAACACACACAAACGTAGTCTGCACAGTATTATTCTCCTTTTTTTTTGCTTACTGCACCCGGACCAAACTCTCGTTCTCGTTCTCGTTTTACCTTCCCTTTTTCACGGTTTAAATACAAAAGATTGAAGCTACGTACACAAACATAAACACACACAGCATATATATCTGGATGAGTACATACGAATTTCCATCTTTATAACATTGCGATATTTTCATTTATAAAGGACGAGACGAGACACGACAGTTCTTGAATACTAAAACTAATGTGAAAAGTATTATATCTGTAGCGTGTAGAGTGTAGACTCTGCAGACTGTAGACTGTATAGAGAATGGGAGACTTGAAGCTAGAGGCTCAAACACAGAGAGCTTTTGTGACAAAAGCTATACGTTCATTCGAAAACCCAAATCGTCCATCTTCTCAATCTTTCTATCCATCAGTTGGATTCCCGGGAATCCAGCTTTGAGAGTTTGAATGCGTTTTCAATTGCATTCGTAATCTCACAAGTGCATCTCCTTTGGAATTTTTAATAAGGCAAAAGCCAAAAAACTAAAAACCATTGGCCTTATTATTACGAGTTCAACGTTCAACGTTGAAGGCTATTCAGTTTGTTTTTCCTGAGACACTCTGCTGTACTTCTTTGAAAATAATGTAAGGAGAGAAGCGAGAGCACAATCTTTAAATATTTAGTCCTACATGGACCGAGTCGTCTTTGCTCTTTGCCTTTGTATTTGCATTTGTTATGGTTTCTGGTTGGGTGACACAATTTACCATTTAAATGCAACATGCAAATATTTTCTTACTGGTCGGAACTCGGAAGTGAACTAACAATAAGGGAAGTGGGAATAAAGTTGGTGGATGGACTTGACATTGCGGCCTGTGGCGATCAAGAGAAATGAAAGGGGCTATATAAAATACAAACGTAAACATTCAAGGACTATGTACAGAAGATACTGCACGGAGCAACTTAAATGCAATGGGTTTTTACATAAGAGCCCACACTCATATCCAATTTTGAACTAAAACAACGGGAATTCTGATGTATGCTTACATCTGTACAGCCTTTCGCCGATGAAATGGAAATCAAGAGGGAAAGATTCCAGAGGAATTCTCTCTGCTGCTCCTGTAGTTGTTGAAAATCGACCGGAATTCCTTAGAAGAGCCGCTCCTGAATTCACCCGCTAATCGCATAATCACAATACTCACATGCACATGGAGGGGGAGAATCGGGCAAAAACAAAAATACGACTAAAAAAGGTGTCGTGGTTTTAAATAAATGACCTCAGTTTCTTCAACTCCTGAAAGCTTCAAGTGTGTAATATTAATTAGGGAAATATTCCGTAAATTTACTTAGTTTGCCATTTTTAGTCCTTAAGATGAGTGATATAAAAAATTATATAACCTTACATAAAACCAGAAAACTTGTATAGAAAAAAGTCGCCCTTTGCCCGAATCTCCCTTACGTACAAATGCAACTTTCGAACTCACAATTAAAGCACGCATTTTTCTATTGAGCCGCTTGAGTTTGCCGGGAAACAGGAAAAAGAGTACATGTGAAGTATGGACTGCATTCTTCTATACCATTTGTAAAGTGCCGCATTGAAATACAACGTTGAATTCGATTCAATAGCAGAAGGCAGAGCATCTGTGTACATTTTGTATACACACTTTCAAAACTAGACTTTGTTGTTCATTTTCCCAGAACGCCAGACAATACTGATAGAAAACGAACTTCAAAAACCTACAATTTTCAACGCTGTTTCAAATAATGCTTGTCTTCACTCAGACTCAGCTCCCTCGTCCTCATCCGTATGCTTTTCCTCACTTCTGGTAGACGTACAAAGTGCAGATATTAAAAAAAAATTGGGACCAAATGTGTAATGTCAGTAATAACAAATGATGGCAAAACAAGTAGAAGCGAGAGAGAAGCATAACACTAGCAGTCACCGTAAACTGTCATCACAGCACATTTCCATGTATTCCCTAATGATTTCAGAATTATGTACATATAACTTTCCATACGAACATCATCATTTTTTTAAAACTTTAATCTACAAATACAGCGTTTGAAAATTGGTAATTTGCTTTCAAGTACATAGTAAACAAACTACAGAACATGGCGACTCGTACATATTTCTTTTCTCTTCAGAACCCAGAGGCTAAAAACAAATTCAAAATTCAACGCTTGCACGGAAAAAGAGCTTTTTTGAGCTTTGACTAAAGCCAAAGCTCAAAAAAGGAGTTTCCTCTGCAGTCTTTAGTCCACACACAGACTGATTACAATTTACAATTTACCAGTATACATTCACCAACCCCCCGCACAATGTCTATAAAACTACAATGAGGATTCTGAATGGCATCAAACTGTGTATATATAGCCTTTGCTAACTATCAACCAACTTAACCAAAATTCCCTCTCCAAATCACTAGGTATGGTTGGAAGCTAATCGACTTTCTTCGTCGACATCACTTATTAGGTAATACAGATAATGGGCTCTCACTCCTCCAAGTCTACTTCAACTCCTACTCATCACCAGACAGGGAGATGACTTTCTCTGTGTAAAGAAAACCACAACCTTTAGTTTGCTTTTCATCTGGAAAACCAACCCCGATGAAAACCAAACTCAAACTCAAAAGAGTAACGACAATGAGTCTCTCAAATGCCTTCATTCAATGTATCGGATCGTTTTGTTGGTTTAGGAAAGTAAAGCAATTTACATTTCTATTCTGTTGGTAGGTTTTTCCAGTCATTCTCATTCTCATTCTATTCCTTGACGTCTCCATATTTAGTATTTAAACTCTCTCTCTCTCCAATCAACAGACAAAATGGGCTGACATTCCCAATTCTCTGGATGCTATCAAGATTGAAAACATTTTGGTTGTCGGCTCGCTTTCGCTTTCGCCTTCACTTTCCCTTTCACTTTCACTCGAGAGATATTTCTTTCGAGACGATTCATTTTCATTGTAGTTCCGGAAGAACTTTCACTTGAGCTAAACCGCAAGCTTTCTCCCACTAAAAGTGAAACGGGGATTGTTGGAAATAGAGAAGGTTTTTTGAGGGGGACAAATGTACCAGACGAAGAATACTTTTTTCCTTATCGAGATCAAGTTGAAGTTTTGGGGAGTTGAAAGTATCGTGTCGTATTCCGCATTGAGTTGACTGTATTAGTTTCTGGGGCCTTTTTTTTGTACTGCACTACAGTCGACTCGACTCACGACCACCAACCAACTACATATCAACCGTCAAGTGTGTATCGGGTTTTTTCCGTACATGTGCACAGTCATTCATTCCATGGCTGTGAGGTATAAGACGCGGAACGAAACGACCAGGACGAAAGCAAAAGAGAGAGAGAGAGAAAGAGAGAGAAAGCGGGAGCAAAAGGAAAAAGGGGAAAAGTGCTTTTCTCTCCTAGATGAGATAGAGAAACATCAAAATCCCATTTCTAAAATTGGCTAAAAGGCATTTTTATCTTCCACATGGATCAAAATTTCAATCCTATGTTGACAAATTCACGCTGACATTCCACCAGCCAACTGAGGAACAGCGAAAATGTATATATATCGTACACACTATTGGAAAAAGCAAGCAACTTCCAACTTTATGCAAAAAAAATGGAACCACAACACTTTACTTTGATATTTTTACCGGACTGCTGTGATGTTCACAGGTAAATTATCAAGGGAAATAATCGATAACGCACTTGAAACAATTCATCATAATATTTTAATATCAATTCTTTGTAAACGTGATATAATAATTTAGAGCGATTTTCAATTTTAATGTCAATTTCAAAAGGCTTCAGCCAGAAAATCTCAAGGAAAATTTCTAATCAGTCTTTTGTCAGTTTAAGCTGTTGGTTAGTCTATCGCATGTATGTTTTTTTCATTCATAGACTTTCTCTTCGAGTTTCTATGTAAAAATAAAGGACATTCTTGGGGAGAATGTGGAATTTAATGGATTTGGGTAGAGAACTTTCATGGCTTGAGATTTCATCATGTAAAAAAAAAACCTTGAACAAATTGCATTGGATATCGTAATCGTATAATAGAAACTGAAAACATTAGACTGGGTAATTTTTCTGCGGAAAAGCGTGCAGAATTGATATTGTTATTTTTGTGGATAGACTTTTGATTCTGAGTTTACTTTTTCTCAACTGTTTCCATTCCTCGAGACTCGCATTTCGAATTTAGAGTTTGAAAAAAATGTATTGCCGTGAGCCTTCACTTGAACAACAATCGCCAACTCTATATATTTTTCCATTCATTACATTCAGAGTATACGACCTCAGATTTTTCTGCTCCATAATATATAATGTATATAAGAGAAATTCAAATATCTGTAAGGAAATGTAGGCAGAGAATCGATGGAGAAGGCTGGAGACAATTTTGCCAACGGTATTTCCTCCACAGTATCAGTATACATAGAGACAATCAGGTTTCCTCTCCAAGTTTTTTTTTCAAACCATCTCATCTTATCCATAAAATTAAATTATGTACATGTCTCTGCCTCTGGTGTATACAGATTGGGAATTTTGGTACAGGTATTTCTTTTATGTACATCTCCGCCTTTCTCTTTCATAAACATAACATGAAGGGAGAGAGAGAGAGAAAAAAAAAACCGAGAAGCGATGAAACGAAGGATATCAGTAGAGCAACATGATCCGACTGGAAATGACATACAAATTTAAGAGCACAATGAACATTCCAAAATTCCAATGTTTCCATTCCAAAGACCCCCTCAGCCGACTTTCCTTCTCAGAGAATTGGAGCGAGGAAAGAGAGGAAAAGCGAGAGGGATAAGTGAGAATGGACCGGTGACGCAGTTGTTTGCAAATATGATGCAAAACAAAAACTCATTTTCTCAAGAACCTCATTCCCCATAGTCAGGGAACATAATGTGCGGAAATACAGAGAGAAAGGGAGAGAGAGAGAGAGAGAGAGAGAGAGAGAGAGAAACGTGAGTCGTGTAAATATTTGTCGTTTGACTTTTTCACTGTAGTTCGTATAGTTTGTAGTTTGTAGTCCGTAGTCAAACATTCAAATTCAAAAACTCACTACACACACACACACACACGACTTCTTTTATGTCCTCATATGAGCTTGAAAACCGGGTGAAATTCCATTCGGTTATGCAGACCAAACACGTTTAGCCTCAATGCGAATATTTTTGGGGGTTTCAATGTACGTTGAGGACATTTCCCTCTTTATATATCCGCATGAGCTCATATGGAAAATTGCACAAGCCATAGCAATAGCAATATCAATATAGAATTAAGTATATTCTATATTCTGTATACCGCTCACAAAACAAAACTGCAAATATTATGGGTGAGCTGTTTACAGTTTACAGTCTATTTAGTCATTTCATCCACATATGCGACATACATCATATCCCTGCAAGAGAGAATTCCATGCAAAGCTACGGAGAAAATGGAAGCTTTGTCCCTTTTCTACCTGCGGAGATGTGAAATTTGGAAATTCAAAATTTTGATAGAAATTCAACGTTTCAGAGCTACAATCAGTTTGCAAATTATTTTGGTAAAATAAAATTTGACTAAAAAGTGATTGAAATGAAACTTTGTTGATTCTGCCAATAGATTTTTTTATACTGTCAAGTTGAGCATGTAGTAAAAATGTAAATGCAGAGAACAAGAATACAAGAGGAATTTAATGGGAGGATGGAAGAGAACGATCTAATATAAATTGAAATTACATTGAGAGACTAAAAAGATATTCTTTAAGAGTTGACAGGCTTCGGCTTCGATGGGTCTCTCTCCCTCTCTCTCTCTCTCGCGATTTAGAACGATTTTAGTTTGGTGGGAATTGGAACTAACATTTACGATTTACTACACACTACTTGCCATGTGAAGCAAGAGAGAGAGAGAGAGTAAAATGGGAAGAGTAGTAAACAGAACAGCAATGCAGTGCTATCAGTTCAGTCTGTACAAGTACTTGGTTTTTTATAGCCCACTCAGCATCCCAGTCCGAGTATTTCCTCCCTATCCCAACTCAACTGTGTACATATGGATAGATTTAACGGCACGCTTTTGGCTTCCAACTTGAAAAACAGACGACGACAAAAAGACAACCAATACATATACAGCTCCGTTTTTGGCTTTTCCTTTTACTAATATCAGTACGAGACTCCGTTTGTCTCTCTCTCTCTCTCTCTCTGTCTACGACTACAAAATTGAAACTAGCGTAATGGGAGTGGGAAATGGAGGACGTCGGTCGAGTTTGACGCTCATCTACTGACGATACACACACGCTGACTGTATTTATTCTACACAAATGGAATATAAGCTGGAATACGGTGTGTGTTTGGTCTTGTGTCTGCTGCAGCATTGTGGTGTAGATGATTCAGTTTACGAGACCTCGTAAATTTGAACATGGAAATTTTTTCCTTATTAAAGAATTCCTAAACAAAACCCTATTTATTAGAATGTTTGGTCCAATTACAGGAAATTTTACACATCAAATTAAGTTCCCATCTGTTAGGAATTTGGGGAGTTGCGTTGCGAGAAACTTTATTTTTACGCACCATTTTTCACCATCTTCCTTCTCAAACTCCGTTACCCGCAATAAATATTTCTTGTCTTCATGTGCAAACTCAAACTATATGAATGAAGACTTTTTGCACTTTCAATTGACAGTTGACACCGAGAAACGAGAGTTCAACCACGGTAAATGCTCGCAAATCTGTCGTATTTAAAATTTAAATACCATTTGCTGGTTTTACTCATTCCATTTTCATATCCATATTTACATACTTATTATTTCAATTCACCATTGGATGATTTTGGTTCATTTCAATGTTGTTTTGATTGTATTTAACTTTTTTGGAATTTCCTTACTCTTTTGAATGCAAATCATATGCAATTTACGGTTTAAGTGAGACAAATGTTTTACTAAGATATACCGCAAGACGCATACCGAAATGTATTTAGTGTATGTATATATTTTTTTAATTTCTGATTTAATTTGAGTAGGGTCATATCTGTAGCAGTAGATTGAATTGAATTGGATTCGTATACATAACTTCGTGTTTAGGATGATGACGATGAGTAAAAGCTTTTTAAATATCCCCATGCAGTCGTCCAGTCAGAGTGAGGAAGGAAAAGCTTACAAGGGAATCTCGTTGAGTCAGCTTCAGTTTCGCCCGAGTATTTTGGCTTTTAGCTTTAGCCTTCCAACAGAGAAATAATACTGATAGAAAAGACTTGGTAATTTTGCTCTCTCTCTCTCTCTCTCTTAGTTTCTTTCGCTCTCTCGCGCCTTCCTTCTCACTCTCTCTTTTCTTTCTCTTTCTCTTTCTCCTTCCCAACTGACAACGTAATGTTTTAATCTCATCATGATAAATTTTGCCTTGGGTTAAAATAGCCTTATTTATCTTAGCCTGAGTCCCAATTAAATTAATCCACAGCCATGAAGCTACCCCGCAAGGAAAAAAACCCCAGACTGAAAACGGTACGTACGCATTACATCCACCCAGGAGTTCTCGGCTCTCGCAGTCTGACTCTGGATACTCTCTCCATTGTAAACACTACCGCACACTGCATATATGTACATATGTGATTCTCCCTGCTGTCTATTTGCACTCTGTGTCTGTTTCTTTTTTCTATTTCTGTTTATCTGCCGTCTTGTCTCACTGAATTTCCATCCTATATTCCAACAACAACTTTCTCGCTCCTCGCTCCTTGTCAACCTGGAAAATGTACAAACAAAATCCTCTGCTTTCGCCCAGAACATCAAAATTTCTCCTATTTTTGCATGGAAATTCATAAATTTGGAATTCGAAGTTCAAAATTCAAAATTCATAGGGCAGAGAAACGAGAAACAACGGGCAAACAATGGAACGAAGGATAAAATTATCTTGTGGTTTGGAGCTAAATGTTAAAACCAAACGGATAATGTGAACTACAGATATCATGATGATGGAATTGTTGGGATTTCCCATTGGTTTCCAGTTTCAACGTACACATTTCTTTTGTCTTTCCTCTTTTGCCTTTTGTCTAATATATTAGAGGCCGTAAGACATATACGAAGGAAATAAAGTGGAAGCAGTTGGCAGTTGATATTTCAAGTACACCGTTGACCTAATCCATGTGAAAGACGATAGAGAGAGAGAGAGACGAAGAGAAAAGAAAACCGATGCGGAGACCACTTTCGTTAGTCATCATCATCATGGGGAGATTTGGGTTTCACGACCGCTCACTTCTCTTTTCTACTTTCACTTTTACTTTTCCTTCACATCGTACTCTGACGATGAGATTCTAAATGGCTCTCTAAGTTGTGCCGTACATTATGTATTGCAAGGGTGAGTGACTTTCTCCCTCTATTTCTCTCTCTCTCTCTCTCTCATCGTCAGTCTGCCCATATTCCTTAGTGTAAATGTTCTGGCACCATCCAATTATCAATCACTCAATCCACATTTTATATCCCATCAAGTCTAAACACTCTTTATTTAATTCATCACATAAATAAATGCAACCCATCACAAAATGTGTACATTTTCATTCCTCACTTGGCAACATCCCGATATTTTGTGACCATGTTGAAATTTATTTAGAAATTGGATTCAATTCGGATTCTAATTTGAAGAGAGTGAGAGAAAAGAGGTTGGTGGATTTAAAATGTATATTATTATTTTTTTTATTTTTTATTGGAGAATTTAATGTGAAGAGATTTAAGATTGCTAATGCGAGGCAAAATAAAATACCATACAGATGGGAAATATAAACGGAAATGGAAAACTCTAAAAGAGAATAGAAAGATGTACATACTTGGCTCAGCTTTCAAGTTCAAAGGCAAACTTGTGTTGTTGCTGAGGAATTGTTATGATGGTGGGTTCAGGTTTAAGTTTAGCTAAACACGGTGAATGCTGTACCTTGTGTGTCTCTCTGTCTGTGTTTGTTTATACGTTTCAAGTTTTTGGTCCAAGTCGTAAATAGTTTTACAACTTTCACCACTTTGCAAATTAAATGCTTTTTGCCACTATCCCACTGATCATGAGGAGAATCCCTCGTCGTTTTGATTCAGATTCCATCTTTATGTTAAGTGCACCCCCAGAAATAATAACATGGTTCATCGATACAGTGTGTGCTGTTCTTTCCTCCAGCTCACAGTTTGCAGCAGTTCACTCACAAACAGTTTTCCCTACCACTTTTCACAAATTTGACTGTTTACAACAACTCGACGAAGACGAGGACCATTACACTTCATTCCACGTAAATAAATGTCGTGCACACCTCACCATCCGCATATAAACAAAACAACTGTCTATGTCTATTTCTATTCCTAAAACCCACTGTACAATTCTCAAAAAATGCACTTGCGTTAACTGACTCAAGTGCAAGTTAAAAAGGGTATCACGAATTTAAAATCCACTTCCTCAGCTGAAAATCGTTAGTGCTCACAGTACAAAGTTACACGACCGGCCACTAATTTTAAGTACACACGTTTTGAATCAAATAAACTAACACTTTGACATTAGTTGAACAATTTAAACTCCACATATTTCATTGTGATGATTGCATTTGAACTCACTACAGATACAATTAAGGTTCAATTCCAGATAATTAACAACTTTGGCTTGAGCTCTCACAAGTTTTCTAACGCAATATTTAGAAATCTCTCTTTAGTGCAGAACAATTTTTATATTTTTATTCCAATTTCACGAATATTTTTCAGCGAGAATCCGAGGAAACGGTATGTTTTTATCAGCATTTGCTTCTTTTGGTTAATGTACAGTTGAATTTGTAAACTTTAAAAAAGAGGGGAATTGTTTGAAGGAAAGGAGTAAATAAATTGACTAGAGTGTACAAGGACTTGGTGGAGAGTGGAAGAGTTTCGAGATGACAGTTTCTATGTGAGACTGAAAGGGAAAAGAGAGTGAGAGAGAGAGAGAGAAAAGGAGAGAGAGTTTGAGAGTGCGACGTGATTGAGACGACGGATTTGTTCCGACAATTTTCGCACGACGGTTCACCGGTACTCATATAAGGGAGGATGAGGATGAGAGAGAGAGCGAGAGAGAGAGAGAGCGCGAGAGAGAAATCCGAGTTGAGTTTTTCTCAAACAGCCCGGCTATCAAGCAAGCGCATGGCACGAGAACGAAAAGGAAAACGTACGGCAACCGTAAGTTCAACCACCCACTACATAATACTGCATATCTACTATTCACCGTATTACTCAACACACGACAAAAGAGACGCATACTACTGATATCACTCACTATAGTTTCATTGTGTGTAAGACAGGAATTTCATAGTAGCTTCAACCCATGTGCTCCGACTCCGACTCCAACTCTAACTCCAACTCAACCCAACTACTTACGATAGAAAAACCCAAATCAACTCCACCGCGGAGTTTTCCCTTCTTATTTTTCATTTCAAAAGACGGACGAGCATAGAAATTTAACCAAGTCTTCGTCTCACAGAGTCTTCCAGTCTCGAATTTCAAGTATGAAGATGGACAATGACAATCATAATCATAGTAAAAAAAAAAGTCAAGCCGAGTTAACTACCAAGCGTGCGTGCCTACGGGTGATAGAGATGAGACTTTCTTAGTGCTCACTACATAAAATTCAAGTGCTCTCTACACTCTACACAATGACAATGAGAATGAGGATGAGAAGAGTGACGAGACAGAGTGGAACTTCCTCACTTTGATGCGTTGTCTAGTTTTTATGAGGACAAGAGAAAGACTTGTGGATTCTCAAGTATCACGTAGCAATATGTAATAGCAAATACTTTTTTTATACTGTTTTTTAGATCCTTTTCCATGTACAGTTGTACAGTCTCAGGGAAATATGGACTGTAAAACCAATAGAAACCAGTTCCAGTGTGCACGTAGACCGTAGAAAGTAGATATTGTTTATTTCTCAGATTTTTCTACATATTTTATAGTTTTCATCCATTGAGATCAGATGAAAAACTTATTACGTAATGGGAATTAAATTTTAAAAAACTGGATTCCTGCATTTCTCTTTCTTTGCCTTTTCTATATCAATGTCTCCTTTGATTAAATAATATTGTGGTTTCTCTTTTCTCTTTTCCGTTTTCGGCAGTTCCGTATTTCCGTCCGCAGTCCTCACGTCCACACATAGAGTATATATTTAGTGTGTGTATGTGTTCGTTGTTTTTCCTGTATTGGGAAAAAGAAGGCCGTGTAAAAAGCGACAGGCTAATGCATCGTCAAAGCCTTTTTGAAAGCATTAGGAAACTACAGAAATATCCAACCGCAGACAAGAGACATTCAACATGGAAATATGTACGTACACACAATAAAATTGTCCTTGTCCCACCATCACCATCACCAACGCATTGGACTGCATTGCCTTGCATTACATCGTATCATCCCCCTTATCCTTATCATTTATATCCGTCCGTATCATTTATATCATTTTCTCTCTCGGCATCCTCCAAATCCATCCGCTAATACATCTCTACTCGTCTGACTTCAAGCAAGTCCAAAAGTCTTTATTTCTCTCTCTCTCTCTCTGTCTTTTCCCTCTGTTTTTCCTTTAAGTTTCATTTTAGTTGCTCACGCTTCTTCCCAATTCTACTGTACTTGCTCCAGATGCATCTTCAATTTGTGGAAACACAAGTTGACTGTTTCCAATTCCCATATCCAAATAAATACATGTAGATCCCGCATGGTGACAAATTTTTTGCTATACTTATAATATTCATCCCTGTACATTTCATATCAGTATAGAATACTACAGACATTGTAAAATGGGAAGAAGAACAAGAGACAAACAAGTTGAAGTTTTCTGTACACACATAGAGAAATACAGATATTATGTGGATTTCCTTTTGGTTCCCTTCTCCTCGTCCTCATCGTCGTCATTTGAAACTTGCACAAGAAGGAAAAGTCCCATAAAACATTTGGATTTTGCACTGGTTGCATGCTAATGAGAAGCGAGACGCCACCAATGTCGTTTTTGTCCTTTTCGCTTTTCCTTTGGTGGGCTTCCATTTCCATTTCCATTCCATGCACACCCATATTTACGTATGTATTTGACTTGTTGTCGAGTTTGGCTAGACTGAACGTTCAAATTTCCCTTGTCGTAAGGAATGGAGGAGTGAGCTGGTTGGGCCAACGTACAAGCGCCAACAATGACAAGCTACATACGTTTTCCTGATTATCTCACACCGTCAGTTGCTGCATGGGAAATTTAAAATATATATAAAATAATTTGCAATATTTCCCCTCGTGTTCCACTTCCACGCCAATTCCTACAACTGTAACTCCTACTCCCTTCTCTAAAATCTAGTTGCTTCACAATCTTGTTTATACCTTTCCTCAATAATTCATGCGAGAAATGTTTTCCAGATACACACAAGCAAAAACACATACACAGAAGGAAAACTCG
Source organism: Gisinianus flammeolus (assembly GCA_034699125.1). Lineage (NCBI taxonomy): Eukaryota > Metazoa > Arthropoda > Collembola > Symphypleona > Katiannidae > Gisinianus > Gisinianus flammeolus. Next base: position 24,042 of record JAIUND010001292.1, on the reverse strand, counting down.
TAAATTAAAACAGTATTTTATTTGGAGCACTCATTTTCCATTTTTGCAAACCCTTTTTTCAAGTAGCTGATTTTTCTTCTCTTTTTGTTTTGGAGCAGACGGTTGAAAACAACAAATGGACTTCATTTAAGAAAAAATGGAGCTTGTCAAATGAAGAATGTGAGAAATTCAAGTTGAAATGGGCATTAGAGAATTTCTTTCAGCTTCCAGCTGTAGCTGTTGCTGTATAAAAGAACGCAGATTGTACCTTAGATTATAATGGTACAAAAAAAAGATATTTCCATTTAGTGTTGTGTGTAGTCCCAGCTGTCTTTAACTTGTAGGTTTGGACAGTTGGAAGTTGAAACATATCGGCTTGAAAGCATATTCGCATCCTGATTCTCATTTTTTTAATCGAGAGAAGGAAGGGAAAAAGTGGAATTAGAAACGAAGAGTAAACAAGAGAAAGAGAAAAGGAGAGAGATGAGAGGAGAATGGAAGTTTTCTGTGTGTGGGAAAAGGGAAAAATTCACTTCCTTGTTTTTTCCGTTTCCTATCCTATCCTACAATTTGTACCATCCGACAACCGACAACCGACATATCGTGTGTATTTATATTCCACAATAGAAACATACCATGGTGGCTATTCATTAAAGATGTGGAACATCTGAAAAGACAATAAACTTAATGTTTTCCTTTGATTGCTTTCTTTTAGGAAATGGAATACGAGAAATAGAGAGAGAGAGCGCGAGTGAGAATGTGTGTGTATTTGTGTGTACAAGAGTTGCTCATTCTCGTTGAGTCGTTCAGAGTTGGAAGCAGAGGCTGCTAAGTGCTTATGCTTATGGAAGAACACACTGTCAACTTCACTTCCGCATCACATAACATAATAAGGGCATGTACAAAAACGTATCCTTTCCTCCACACAACGAGTCTGCTGTTCCTGTAATGACAAGAGCGAGTGCCGCTGCTACACAACACTGCAAACATTTCCGTTCTTTCTCGTCTTTTCCCTATAAGTACTTTCTTTCTCTATTTTTCCTGCTTTTCCGCAATCAGCAGCAAAATCAGGAAGACAATTGGCGGCCGAAAAAAAGGGAAAATGTTGTTAGTAAAATCACGTACAATTTTATGAATTTTCCTTCTTTATGATTTTTTCTAGAGAATATTCTAACATTAAGCAAATATTTTCTCTCGAGTCCACATAAATGCAAAAAAACAAGTTGTTGTGCATTGATAAGTGAAAGCAAGCCAATATTTGTTGAATGTTTCAGGTCAAGGGTTGAATGGGACGGAAGTAATTAGTGTCTATATGTACACCTACATGTACATACATGCACAAGTTCCCCTTCCTGCATGAAATATTGTTGGGATAATATTGTACATATCTATGTGTGCCTGTTTGTTTGTACATTACAGAGAGTTGGACGTGGGCCAGGAAGATGGTAAAAAAACAAGTGAAAAGTTAATGTTCTTTATAGACTGGAGACTGACCAAATGAAGGTCTAAATTCTGGCTCTAGAGATAGAGAAGAAAAAAAAGGCCAGATAAGAGAAATAAGTGATGGGTGAGAGGAAGGAAATGCAAGTAGAAGATGCAGCACGTGCATCTCGGCACAACACGTCCGCATTTCCTTCACTTCCTCCTCCGTCAAGTTCAAAGTCAATTGAAGAAAAAGGGAAACGAGAAGGAACGGACGGACGAGAGGAAAAGGGAAAGGAAAAGGGAAAGTCGAAGAAAGAAGAAGAAGAACCTGAAGAAATTTCACTTGAAGCCTCTGAGGGAAGGGAAATTCATCAATATATTGTGCTGGTGGCAGTGGCAGTGGGAACGTATCGGACGGTTCTTTCTCTTTTTTCTCCTTCTTCTTCGTCTGTACCAGCCTTTTTTTTACTATTTACGACATTCCTCTACACATGCATACATAAGCACGATATATAGGGTATATCCTCATGTAATTCCTACAGCCTAGTGCTATAGATTCTTGCTTATACGGTGTAAATCATATATTGTAAGTCATGTATGTATGAATACATGTATTATTTGTGCGTATTTACCAACCAAAGGGCCAACTAATATTATCCTTTGGATATACAGAAATACAGATGCCCTGTGCATTCATTCAGTATTCAGTCTTCCAAGTTTTCCATGTATGTAGAATATTCTCAGTATTCTACCGTGGAGAGTTGACTCTCTGTATAAGCCAACGTATTCTCCTCACTCACCTAATAATACAGGAAAAAAAGCGGGGAAGACAAAGATGAGCTTGAATTTGTATTGGATCTATATAAAGACGAAGACGAAGAAGACATGGAGCCAGCTTCAGCTACTTACACACATTTTCCTATATATAGTTTAGTTGCAAGCTGACTGGCTGACTGGCTGGTTGGTTTGGAACAACGAACAAGGAACAAGACTCCGTTGGGAAGACATTCAGTACTTTTTGATTGTCAGCACATAACAATTCGAATCACGTTGTTGGTGGGAGGTAATAAGACGGCGGGATAGTACGGCGAGAGAGAGGATGGGATAACCCTTCACATCTTCTCTCCTCTCCTTTCTTCTGTACTATCTGTATATGTCTGTGTGTGTGTGTGTCTATGTTATTCCATTGTAAAGTCCATGCTCTTATTGCTATCCATCGCAATAGTTCTCGGTCTCATCCCATCTCTCATCTCCTCTCTCTCTCTCTTTCTCTTTCTCTCTCTCCAACAAAGAACGAGGGAGGACTAGTAAATTTTCCTCGGCTCCTTTTTCTTAGAATCTTCCACTTGCTCTTGGTTTTTCGTCTTGGATTTTTGCTTTCGTTTTTTCCTTTCCGTCTTCTTCACTTTCTCTTTCTTATTTTTGAGAAAGGGAAAGAGAAAAAGAGGATGAAGGATATCGATCACGAATATTTATTCTACAAGAGATTCCTTCCTCTTCCTCTTTGTTTTCTAGTCCATTTTCTGAATGTATTTTTTTAATTTGTACTCCTTTCATCACTCTGAATGTTCCCAGCTCTTTTCTTTAAAGTGTCACATTATATTCAAATTCAAATGTCTGTAGTTTGGAATTGTCTTTCCTTTCAGGTTGCCCAATCAATAAGTAGACATAAGACTTATTTTATTGGCTTGTGTCATCGAGGAGTACATATCAAAATGAAAGCACAACAGTTAATTTGGACTGTTTTGCTTGATTTTGATGAGTATTTCCATGGATTTTTTTCTATGGATACTCAAGAGTTGATTAGCTCATAAATTCTCGTCATAAATATCAATGCAATTAAGAGCCCTGTAGAATTTTAGCTTATTCTTATTGTACACGTGTGATGATGGCCGCCGTGGAAGATGGGAAATGTTGATTAGTTTCATATACAGAGGGTGGCTCCTCCATATAAAACCGATCTATTTAGGCCTGTAGAAATTCTAGGGTGGTCATCAGTGCAATGGGGGTAGTTAAAAATAAGAAAGGGATACATTTTGTCTATACTACAAAAATAACATTTTCATTTTCATTAAAAACGCCCCCCAAAATTGACCCCAAAGTGGGGGGTATGGTTTTAGCGTTTCCACTATGTAGGTGATTGAGCTACAGTGCCAAAGTGGACGAACCAAAAGTTAAAAATATAGTTACTTTTTAATTAGGGGGTCAGAATGTACTCAAGTATAAAAGTCAACAATGAAAGGCAAAGGCCAAAGGTGAAAAATTGCCTGTTAAATGACAACTCCGAAAAGTCCTGAATTCGGGGATTTTTAGAAAAGTTGACCTCCTGACCTCCATGGACAGTGCACCATCTCAAAAAGACATGTCTACAAAAGGTTAAGTGTCCACAAGAACGGTCTAACGGATAATCAAACACTTTTATAAGATTGAATGACGTACAGCCCGTGTCTACAAGCTCAATCATGTCAATCAGCCCCACATCATAAACCGGAAATGACAAACTGTCGTAGGCTGTAAAAAGGTCATGCGTGAAACAAAGTCAAATTTCATGGTCACTTTAGATGGAACACTAAATTTCCTACACAGTACACACGAAAAACGAAAAATCTGCTACGTCAGAGAAGGTCAGGGCAACTTTGAAAATTGGGTGGTGCATAAGAACCACTTTTTTGAACTCTTCATGATCATCGGCGCATTGACCGGTCGTGGAACTCTGCCACTAATAAAAAGTCTCCCAAAAAGTAAAAATTAGTGGACAACAATACATTGGCTTTGTGTGGAAACCATTATTGAAAATCCAGCTCCAAAAACTGTACTCTGTTGACCTCCACAAAATAACAGTTCGTAATGATGCTGACTCCCCCCACACCTCCCCCAAAATCCGATCTACGCCCTTGAGGACAGGATGGCCATCAAAATCGTCAACAATAGCCGTTTCCCAGTCAAATCACCTGATATAAGTCACTTGGATTTCTTTGGACTCGGCTATCTGTAACGAAGGCTTTTCCGACACCGCCCAACATGTAAAATAGGATCGTGGGAAAATCTAAAACGGCAGTGGTCCACGATCAGCTTGACCCAGGTCACCAATGTGTACAAATCTTGGAAAAAAATACTCTTACTTGTAGTTAAGAGACAGGGGAATAACATAGAAAACACTAAAACCATCCATCGTCGTCTTAAATAGGTAAATAATAATATTCAAAATCGTTTTTATACGAAGGGACCATCCTCTGTATATAGAGGAGCCACCCTCTGTATATCTGAAGGAGGCTGGCAGATGGACAAATCTCTAGTGAACACTTTGTATCAATATCAATAGGACCAGAGAATGGCCAGAGACCATCATGAGCATTTAGTTTATTGCACTCCTCTCACTCTCTGGATCTCATCGGGTGTGTGAAGGAGAAAGAGGAGGAGAAAAAATAAGGGGGAACTGTTGGATCTGGATCTCCAGAAGTACAAAGTATTTATCAGTTTCATCTCAACTAACTAGGAAGCAGTTGTGGGATGGTGATAAGTGATAACAAATATAATATGTACAACATGTACACTGTATCAATCTTCAATATTTCCTAGCAAAGGGAAAGGGAAACAAGAAGAAGAAGAAGAACATAAACACAACAATAAATACAAGTCCAATTTGATCTACAACTTCAGCTTGTGATTCCCCGTGTCAATATATCCTAATATATACATGTAGCTGTAGACCGTAGACTGTGCGCGTACCTGCATTTGTATACAGATATGAGTAGGCACGTTCAGAAATGGGGTGTAAAAATGCGTAAGGTTCAGTCTGCCAATATGAGGATAAACGGAAGGAGAAGCTATTGGGCCCATCTCATTTAAGAAATGACGTTAATAGCCATAGCTTGGCACATTATTGTCATCAAGAGATATTATCGGGAGCAGCAGGAGCTCTCTCTCTCTCTCTCATCTCACTCTCCAATCAAGTGCACACGTAAAAGAACTGCGAAATAAGAAAATGAAAACTCGCACTACACATGTGGATGTGGATATATGAGGTGTTTGTGCGTGTGTGGTTTCATTCTAAAAACTATAGCTAATGCCGAGGGTGGATGTAAACGATGGTAGTAAACACTCTCTTCTCAGTCTCTCACACAGTTTTCGCTATAGAGATATGCGGCCACCAAGGAAGCCAAAAGCTTAATCACAACCATCCGGAAAAGAAAACTGCATTGAGGCTGCAGACTTTGAGGTTTTTCAATGGGATTCTTCATTTATAAAATGGAAAGAAAGAGAGAGAAAGAGAGAGAGAGAAAAAGTCAAAGGGAGAAGCATGTGGAAATGTTTGCAATGCAATAATTGTAAAAGTAAGTTCAAGTGCATGCATGTGTGTATATGTGTGCGTGTGTGTGAGGGAAAGAGAGAGAGAGAGTGATAGTGAGAGAGTGTCAGAGATGCAGACTCGTGATTTTTTCTAGAGCCTTTTCCCAGCTTTGAAGCATACTAATGGGCATTTTCTTTTCAATCCCACTCGTCTCTTGATAATTACATGATGATATTGGCCACATGCCAGTATCAGACTCGGAGCAAGAGAGAGAGAGAGACTTAGAAGAACAGAAGACCAAGACCAGCACCAGCAGAACGACGTTCGCACCCGAAAAAGTCTCCGTTATCTAATTAACGGTCTCCTCCTATGTAATTCACTAGTGCATCCCTTCTCATTCTTATCATGCCTACGTATAGTACGTAGTTACGTAGTATGTAGTACCATCTACACACTTACTAGTACGTACATTCTCACAGACGCACACACTTTTTACATACCGCATCTATTGAACTAGACGGTAAGGATTTCACGATCAATGCCGTTTATTCATTGGGACACGGCGAAGTGATTGTGAGGTTCTTTGAGATGAAACGCGCGTCAAGCTCTCACAAACACCAAGAGCAGAGACGAGTCAACCGATGGAAATGAAACTACCGTACAAAGAGAGAAATACATATATACAACGCATAAATATTTACCGGTACAGTAAAATGATGGTATTCACTTATATGGAATTTAACAAAAATTCCGGATTTGAAACTGAAAATAAAATCCACATCTGCCCTTTTTAATCATAAATGTAAAAAAATCATCTTTTACAACTCAAAGACAGTTCACATTTAAAAAAAACTTGAGTCAAACTATCTCTATTGATCTACAAATGTGAAGAATCTATTGAAATATAGGAATCTCTGTATTATTTACAATCTGAGTAAAATCTGTCACTGTTGTTTCTCAAATCCTGCTCGCTGGGCCTTCATTTCGTTTTTCGTTCATTTGTGAGAGTCTGCGCTCTCAAATATAAATGAAAAATGGTATTTTGTATAATGACGACGAGAGTCTTCCATCAGTTAAATAATAAATATCTCAATCTCTTCCTTCTATATTTCTCTTTTCCCAATGATTTTCCCCATGTCATTGAAAATGATTCAAAGCTATTTTCACATTTTCCCCGTGAATGTTTTCCACTATCTCAAATCTCAAACACACATTACTTTTTCTCCGGAGGGATCTGTTTTTCTTGGTGAATATATTGACAATTGACAAACCCACACACGAGGATCGGACTTGGACAAATCGACAACTGCAACTACAAATATCCGTATACACATCCATCTACCACATTCATACCCATACTCATACCATGCTATTCCATACTATACATAGCTGTATCATTCAGAGTTCAGAGAGTGTGAGACAAACAGAAACCGAAAACCCCGAATCCCGAAAACCAAGTGGAGAGATGACTGTGGATTTTTCCTTTGGTAAATTAATAGCTCCTGTGTACAATGCAATGCAATGGAGAATCCAGCTCCGGTTGAAAGGGGTAAAAAAAAACTACATGGTACTAAATGAAGAAGGGAATAGAAGACAGAAATATTTTTACCCTGGCTTTCCCAACTCCCATGTTCACATCACAACCCATTTCGGAGAACTCTCTCACTCAACATACACTGTTTATATGTACATACTGGCGTTATGTACGTACACATTCAGTTTCTCTCTCTCTCTCTCCAGTTCTGACGACTCCACTGGGGAATTGTGTGTAAGCCGCTTGTGTGGTTTGTCTTTCGACTCTGACTTCCCAATCCTATCATGTAAATCCGTGTGTCTGTGTAATACTGTGTATATGCGCTCACTGAAATATTTCCCTCTATGCCTTCCTCTCTCTCTCTCTCTACACTCGAACTTTGCCTTCTCGTATTAAGAGAAACTTGTGTATTTACTATCGCATATTACGAACATTCTCTTCTATACACACAAAAACACATAGTGTGAGCTGGTGTAATGTTGATGTTGATGTTGAATGTTTGCCCCTGGATTCTCCTTAATTTTTCAACATCCACTTGAATCAAATGAGCCAAACTCTAAAATAAAATAATATCCCTATTGGAAATGAAGTACAGTGATGACACTTTATCTGTTCTGATCTCTTACACATATTATAATACTCGCCTCAATGTGTGTGAGTCTGTGCTCTTCTAATACCGATGAGAGCTTTAATTTTATTGCATATCCATGATCCATGACATTTCCACAGTTTGACTCTTTTTTTTTATTTACTTTTGAGTTTTTACCAGCTCAACTTGGAAGGTATTGAGTAGTTAGTAGTTAGTCAGGAGTGAGGCTGTCATTGAACACGTTTCATCACGACATCTTGACAAGTCCGTATTTTACAAGGGAAAAGTTTAAGCTCAAAAGCAATGTGTATTTTTAAGGAACTGTATGGAATTCCAAAGAAAATACAGATGAAAAGAAATTTTATGAGGTTGAAAGTTGAAATTGTTGTGTTGAAAGGAATTTAAAGGGTAGCATGTCTTCTTGTATATGTATGGTGGCTTTGATAGTGTGTGTTTCTGCTGCTGAGTGTGATTAAACAATGATAAAAAGATAATTTTTAATGTGGAGAACGTGTGACGAGAGACACTCAACAGTTAGCAAGTGAGCCAGCATGAGTTGCTTTGATTGTTTCTGAGTGTGTTAGCAGATTAATTAATAAAGAGAGTGCGAGTATAGGTGATGGGGTGGAAGGAGAATTGGGGAAAGCAGTGGACGAGTTGAAAGAGAGAGAGAGAGAGAGAGAGAGAGAAAGGGAAAGAGTAAAATGGGGACCTGCAAAGTATGGGAAAGGGAAAAGGAATGTTGAATGTGGGTAGGAGAATTTTAAACGAAATTATGGAAATGAAACGCTTGAAAACTGACGATGAGAGAGGAAGAGAGAGAGAGAGGGAAGAGGGGAAGGAACTTCAACTTGAGACTTGAGCTCCAAGTGGAAGTGGAACTGTGAAAGTAAAAGAAGTATGAAATGAAATAGGAAGGAAGGGTGAATTTTATTCCACTTGCACTCTTGCATTTGCAAAACTTTCCCCCGTTTCCTTCCCTGTTTTTAAACTTCTTCTTGTCTTATGTCTTACTCCCATGTCTTCATCACATACACAGACACACCAGCTATAAACTCGAGAATATCACATTTTAAGATTTAGGCAATATGTAGCCAACTATTTACATTTACATCATCACACACACACTTTCTCTCCTTCTCGTTCACATTTAGTCCTCAAATCTCATTTCTCATCATCTCATCCAAGGAAATAACATTATTATGAAAATTCAATGGGCTTCGTCGCCCTCCTCCACAGCCTCTCTGAGTCTCCATTGACAATCAGGTGAAGTGACTAATGAGCAATAAATAATAAACACTTTTATTTATGTATCTGTACACACTCGCAATAATAAAAACACAGTTCTCGCAAATGAACAAAGGGGACTTTATTTCTAGAGGACTCTTTTCTAAAGGAATAATTTTTGGGGTTTGTAGCCAGTAAATAGTAAATGAATGACTAATTGGAAAATTCTTTGCGTGTCGCTAACTGAAACTGACAATGCCATGCGCATTTGCAATTGTATTAGAAATTTAATTTTAATACAATTTAGAATTGACAATATAAAATGGGGATAATAAAAGGATCAAGTGTGTGAAGTTGCTCGGAATTCTAAATGCCGTATAATGTGAATATTTCAAGTAATTAATGATTTACCCCCAACAACATCCAAATTCAAATGCATATGCTTTTCTATCTCTATCGTTTCTTTTTGTGTGTAGACATGTGTCCTATGCCTTTTACGTGGTGACGGAACAAACTATAAACAAAAGTCCAACTTTTGCAATAAAATACGTGCAATGCTGCTCAGCCTTCATTTCATAACCATCTTATATTTCAGAACAACTATTTGCAACTCTCACTGAAGGTCTTTTCAACATTTTTGATTAAGTGTGCGTTCATAGTTTAAACAGTTGATTAAAATATTTCGATAAATAGAATGTCAAAAAATTCGACACATGAAATTTTAAACTGTTTGACAACAAAGAGGAGAATATTGGAGGAATGAAGGTAAATGCAAAGGAAAAGGACAAAAAAATAAAGACGGGGTGGATGGAGAGTTGAGAAGAAGAGGGTAGACAAAAGGGATGAATCATGAATGAAGTGAAAGTATAAAGTCATCAGAATAATGTATTCAAAATAGTCGAGTGTAAATGGCAAATGGTTGAGATGAAATAATAAAAAAAAAGGAGGAAAGATGACAATATGGATGTACATACATAGTTAGATGGGGATGATGGGGTTGGAGAAATGAATAAGAGCTTGATACAGTGGTGAAGTCCTCACTTATCCATAACACATTATTACAGTAATTGGATTCAGATTTTTGACGATCGCTCTAAAACGTCTCTCGCTCTCTCTCTCTCGCTTACACTACATATGAAAGAGTGAGAGTCAAGGAAACATGCTTGAAACCCTACACTACAATACTATACGATTGGAAAGGGAGGGGAAGAAAAGAAAAGAAAAAGAGTTGGAAAGAGAAAGAGAGAGAGAGCAGGAGTTAGAGTGATAATTTTCATGACATCTTTTCAAGTCCAAAAAGTCAAGGGATTTTTTGTCTCCCTCTCTTGCTCTTGCTCTCTCTCTCTCTCTTCCTCTTTCTCTCGCCTATGTACTACATAGTACAACCTATGTTCCTTGTTCAATGTTCATAATATAATATCTTTACCCTTTCCCCACTTTTTACATAATATACTTGGAGCACACACACAACATAATGGATATACCTACTACCTCTACACAATGTGTAAAATCTACTGCCTCCAGCTTGTACCTTCTACCTCTTCTTTTGCCTCTGGATCTCTGCCGGTCTTAAAAAAAAGTCCTGAGCTTTGACTTTCCTCCTCCATAGTTCACAGTAGTAGTGGTGGTAGTAGCAATAGTAGTAATAATAATAATAGTGAGATGAATGAGCCATGCATACCATCGTCATCCTCTAATTCTCTACTCTCTTGACTCTGTCATTCTTTCTAGTCCCAACCAACTTCCTTCTCCTTCCTTATCCCTCAACAGAGTTTTCTCTCCATTTTTCTTCTCTCTCTTTCTCTCTCTCACTCACTCTCTTTCTCTCTCACTCGCTACTACTTTCACTACTTTCTTTCCTCATATATTACGTAACACTTGAGTAAACACCCTTGTACTGTACAAAGATGGCAAACCAACTCGTCCTCTTTCTCTCTCTCTCTCTGTCGTCTCATACAATTCACAAATGTTCCATCCTCTTCATGACAATCCTTATGGACGGAACGACAAACGAGAGCCGACATAGGACATGGGGAATCTATTCACTGAGGATGAGGATACAGAGCAGCATGCATGTCTGTACACTGCAAAGGGTATATGAAACGTGAGTCTTTTTTTCCTTTTGTACATGTACAGATACAAGGGCGAGGAAAGAAATAGAAATAAGAAAATAGTGATACTCAATGTATATAAATAGAGACAGGGAGAGAGAGAGAGAGAGAGACGGGTTGGGTTTTTTTTTTGAGGGGGGAAACTGCATTTGGGAATGGGATGGGATGAGAATCAAGTCCACCACCACCACTGTTGCCACAAAAATTGGCTTGAAAACATCCAAACTCTAATGCACTTAGTTCGGGGAGAGAAAAAGACAGCAGACGCTCACATAGACAGAGAAAGAGAGAGAGGGCGAACGAACAGAGTTCCGACCCCATTTCTGCATCTGGAACAACGTTGACTTTAATACGATTATAAAGTTTGTTCTTGATTGCAGCTCTTGCATCTGACAATCAAGTCGATAAGTAATAAAACACGGGACGGCAATAAAACTTGATCATGGCTCCATGACTCTCTTTCCCAGCTCCAGAATAAAAGAGCAAGAGAAACAGAGAGAGAGAGAGAGAGAGCGGAAAAGAATGACTGTAATACCCACATAAATGATCAGACTTGGAGTTTACAGACAGAAACAGATACAGATACAGAAAAAGAAACAATACGGAATTATGTTATAGTGAGAATTAATTGAATTCAAGTCCTTCCACTAATCAAGCATAAAAACACCATGGAACCATGAAATTAATTGAAAAGGAAAGTTTGAATGTTGAATAATAACTGGAAAGACCAAAAAGGATTTTATTGAATTATTTATTTACGGTAAATTAATTAATTACTTTTACTGATGGTTCATATCAACTTTTTTTTAGCTTAGAAAAGAATGTACGATGAATTTAACACCTGGAATGGATTCCAAATGGGTGTAAACTTGTAAGAGGAACTTAAGAAAACTTTCATGGTTCCAAGTCAAACCTAAAAATGTGAATGGAGTCAGTGATGGAATCTGACCTGGTTCGTTATTACAGAAATCTTGTCCAGAGCATAAACATTCTCGACTGGATTCGACATCCCCACCTGGATTAAATTCGGAACATTCTTTGTGATTGTTGAGATTCTCATCTTCACCGAGTTTCTGAGTCTCGTGTGCTGAATTCTTCTCAATTGAATGACTACCGCTGTTTGCATTGACTTTAGAATTCAAACAAAATCTTCGTATGTATTTGGGCCCACTCCGATTGATATTATCAAAACGCCAGTAGCAAGCTGCATTTTCCCCTGTACATTCCGTCACTGTCAAGGAATCTTCATCATCTTCCTCATCCAATTTATCCCGTGTCGGCTTCATGCATTTGTCAACGGCTTCCTCATTTCTCGCATGACGAACTTTGTTCTCGTCAATGTAACAGTCGTAACATTTTATACCTTTAAATAATCCAAAGTCCTCGAGTCACCCATCACAATTCACTAATTCAACGAAACAAATCCAATTTTACGGTGTACTGGTATTACCTACCTGCTGACCAATGGACAATGGATGATGAGGACAACATGGTCAAAAGTGTTCCCCAACAAAACCAACTAAATTCCATGTTTCCTTATTTTGATTTGAGCCACAGTTACACATTTACAGGACATGCTACAAAAACAGACTGAAAACTCCCAACTCCACACCATGTCAAACACATCATGGAAAAAATGGTAATACATTTTTTGGTCATTCAATTGGGGAAATGGTGAAATCTTGTTTTATTTTCCTGAAGAATGACACGTATGAAATTTTGATGTGGTACCCATAGGAATTAGTTTAATTGGAAAAATTTAAAATAATACGTGTATTATGTAGAGTTGTGTTCACCGAACTCAAAAGTCTGAAAAGATGGTTGATTTTGTAAGTCCACCGAATAAAAGTGTTTAAAGTTTCCTCACAAAAATGAACGATATACCTTAGAAATGGGAGTTATGAAAAGGAAATTGATATCAATTACAAACTCTATTAAATTTTTCCCTCTTTATTGAGCGGCATAGATCATTTTTCCCTACCCACCGAGGTAATTACTGTCTAAACAAGTGAAAACGTTAAGCGGCAAAAAAACTTTGGCTCTTTTGTATATATGTACAGATACTTGTGTTGTGTATCTCTATTTCCCTTATTCCCTCTCCTTCCCTCTTCTCTCTCTCTCTCTCTCTTTCACCCTGTCGCCTATTTCTCTTTCTCTTTCTACATATATAATATCTTTATATATACAATTCCCTACATGCGTAGGTGTATTTTGTACAATCTGAGCTATTAACTACATAGCCAAATGAAATAAATGCCAAATGCAACTATACTTTACTATACCCAGACTCGGCTGCACTAGCTATTTAGTATTTCCCCTGCAAAATGCAAGGGGACTGACTCTCCTATTGAACTCTATGTAAGTAGTACATACACAATAATATGTACACATGTCTACTCATATATACCTATCGGATATTTTTTGGTATTGCATTGTGTAAGAAATAAGATGTTGATACCTTTAGTACTTATGACTTGAGAGACTTGATGCGTTTGCTTACAATTTTCTTTGCTCTCTCTCTCTCTCTCTCTGTCTACTACAGTCTCTCCCTTTTATTCTTTTCCATTGCTCTAGGTTATTGTACGACTTATTTCATATAGCTAACGTAAGATTGAGACGATGTATGTAAGAGGAGAGTAGTTTATACACAGTATGGCTTAGCATTCCAACCGAGACATCGGTAGGGGGTTTATAGTTTATATATGGACTCATAGTTTCATGATCATGGTTTCAGAGTATAAAATTTATTCCAGTCCAATATGGGACTTTCATTTTATGTCCAAGTCCAACTTCATTCCATCAGCTTGCCTTTTTATGATTCCAGCTCATGTCACTCGACTTTCTCCTTTCTCTCTCTCTCTCTCTCTCCATTTCTCTATTTCTTTCTCCTCGCTCTCCACTCTGTTTTTATTTTCTACTTTTGTAGAAAATCTACAGTTTCTACGTCAAAAGTCCGCGTCACAAGCTGATTTTGTGAGGCAGAGAGAGAGAGAGAGAGAGCCATGTAATATCTTTTTACTAGAGATGAAGAGAGTAATGCCGTGGATGGTGGATGGCTACTGCTTTTATATAGTGCAATTGAAGGTGCAATCATTCCTTCAGATTATTGTCACAGATCTCCGCCTTAGAGTAATCAATTTTGTTTGCTTTCCCTATTCCTTAAAACACCCACCACGGAATTTTTCTTTTGAAAAAACTAGTATAAAAACCGGTTGGACTGAAGTGGATTTTTTTCTATTGCTATGTACATATTTCCATTTATTTCTCAATTCATTCATAGATTTTTTTCGGTTCGGTATTGGTGTTTGGTGAAAATACTGAGATACAGAAAAGGACTGGAGCATCAGCATAGAAAATGCATTTCGATTTCATATATCACTGATTCGCTTGTCTCGACGACCTGAAACCCAAGTCGTGTTTTGTATTTTAAGTTTGAAATTTAAAAGGAGAATGCATGTGTGTGTGTGTGTGTGTGGATGGGGAGAATTTGAGATGACACTGAGAAAATGGAAAGTTTCTCCAGTCCAAAATCGAAGGGAGTTTTTTTTTTTTTTGCCTGGAACATATAAATTTGAAGGCATAAATGTAATGGAGTGTATCAGTATGTGGGTGGTTGTGTGTGTTGGTTGGATATGAAGAAGGAACTCTCGAGGAACGGACGGACAATAAATTGATGCACAAGGAATTTATATGCAAGAATGCAAAAGGAACTGAGGAAATGCATGGAAAAAAATTGAACTTGAACTTCACGTCCTCGTTGTCACCCAACAAATGAAATGAAACGGGAGGGCGAGAAAGCAAGGGAAAAAGTTGAGAGAACCCGACAGCCGAAAGAAAAACGCACGCTGAACACCAAACCAAAGGAAGCCAAGCTGCTGCTGCTACTACTGCTTCGCTTGCATCGTTTTCTGGCTCCCGATGCGACTGGCACTCACAATCACAATTGTAATCAACACACGTACAAAACGAAGAAAAGTCTTGCATCTTGCACACACGACAAAAAAAAAGTCAGTGGAAGTCTTGGTGCGAGAGGAAGTGCGGATGCCTTTGCTGCAGCTCAAGTAGTCCGTATAGATGGAAAAAATTCAGAGTCAGAGTCTGATGGAAACGAACGGAGTAAGAAGAGACTCTACACTCTACAGTCTACAGATAGTCTTGCAATGTAACGACTCTGGATTTCCATTTCGATTTTGAATCCTCGTCGTCGTCCTCATCCCCCAAACTCTCACACTTTGCGTACGCTTTACAAACAAACCTCAAATCCATGCAGACTTAACTCACCTCGACGACGACGACGACGAGTTTCTCAACACTCCAACTCTACCTACCAACTTTCACCAACCGTCAAGAAAACCAAACTTTACCAATTTCCTCCTTTTTTCTCTTCCGGTTAATCCAAAGTCCAAAACTCTTTGGCGGCTGGGTGAATTGACGAAAACTTTTTTTTTGTTAATACCAGGGGAAAAAATTGGAAATTGTTGTGAATTGCTCGGATTCATATATATATATATATATATGTATCATTGAGATGGAGATTTTGAGTTTCCATATATGAAGAAGACAAACAGTCAAACTCAATTTAGAATTCCTAATTGAGTATGAGATTCTCTTTTATTCCCAACTCCCATTTTTTTTTTTTTGAAGTTGTCTAAACGAAATATAAATGTCTTCCCATACTTTTGCAATTAGCATCGGGGAATCGAGTCAAATAAATCATTCCTTAACAACATTTTCCATATTCAAGTTGTCATTGGGAATAATCATTTGCTAAACTTTAAAAACTAGTCCGTCCGTCCGTCAATTTAAATGTCATCAACAGACAATATTTTCTTCTTCGTTTCTTCCTAGTTTCATTTGACAAGTTCTTAATTCCTAAAGGTTTTTCATTAGTTTTCCCACAACTTCCTCCATATCTAATTCCATAACTCTATAATTGACATAGTAAATACGGAAACTTTAGCTTCATCCCTCAATTTCCCGGAACAATGACATTTTTTTTTTTTCATTTTCCCACTGTAATCAAGATGAACGGAACGGACTAAGAAAATGACGTACTTGAATTTGAGAATCCTAGTGGAATATTTATAGGGGTTTTCCAAACAACCATCATATCGTTTAGATAGAAGCATAAAGTGGTTTAGTTTCTCATTCTCTAAATGACTCTATTATTACACAGTTATGATGACAAACCGGCACGGACTCTGAACATTAAATGGCTCGACCGCCTCCACAGTTTACACAAAAAGCACATGGAAAAACGTGAAATGGCTGCTCGTGTGGAGAGAGAAAGTGACAAAAGGTAACTTGTGTAGTTTAGTTTCTCATATCTGATATGATCGCTTTTCCTTCTTGTTTGCTGTTCAATGTTCAATGTTCATTGTTCATGGTCGTCGTGCTCTAACTCGTAGTCTTTTTTGCCGTGAGCCAGGCAAGTTTGCTTTTAGAGAAACTGAAAATGGTCAGGAGAGAAAAGAAAATATAAGAAAAAAATGAATCGGTCTAGTGTAATAACTACAAACTATCGTATATACAAACGAGTTCATTCAATTTGGTCATTCCTATCGTAATTCGTATATATGGTGAGGGAAAACTCCGAGTCGTCATCTCTCATCATAAATCCTACAATGTATTTGTATTTGTACACACTATGAAATGAATGGATAGAAACAAGAGCCGGGAGCTATATATCTAACATTATTATATTATGAACCTTCCTGTGAGTTGATTAAGTAAATGATGGAATGCACATGAGTCTCTCTGGTATTGAGGGATGAACTTCTTGTTTCTCCCTTCATATTTTAGCTGGGATCTGTGTGATCTGTCCCGAATATCCCCAGAGCTAATTCAATAAGGCTGAGGAAAAATACAGAGAAAGAGAGAGATATACATAGAGAGAAAACAGAAGCTTTGGAAGAGAATCCAACGCCTGTCGGAGCTTAACAGATATACAGAGTAAATATAAATATGTTTAGTGAGATGATTTGCGTACATGTTTAGTATGTTTGTTTACCTTTTTGAACATGTACAATATTATTCGAAATACATGTATAAAAGTGCTTGGACGGTGTGTTGTGATATTTTTGTATCTGTAGCAATATTTCATGGGACTCTGACATGTGGTCACTCTTTTGTTTCTCGCATGACGATTCTCATTAGGAGTTTCATTTCCGTGCTCCACTCCCCTCTTTCTCCGTTTTTCTCTCCCGACTCCTGCCTATCAAGATCATCATGTGTGTGTGAGTGTGTGTGTGTAAGTTGTATAGGTTAAAAAAATCCGACACATTCAACTTAAGTTTGAAACTGTGTATGTAGGGAAATGAAATCCCCTTGTCACTTCATCTTTGTACTTTTACTTGTTTCGTATTTAAAATAATAATTATTGTGCCCATTAAGTGGTTACTATGAGACGAAACGCGTAATGACCTTTGAACACAAAACAAAAACTCCCACTCACTTTGAGGATTTTTCTAGTTGAGTGTGTGTGTATAATCTCTAATTTTTTTATTTAGGTTCGTTTTCAGTTCCGTATTGGAATTCAATGTCAAATGTACCAATGTACGTATAGTATGTATATCGTATATGTAGGTATTTATTGTACAAACAAACAAACAAGAGCAAGAAAGAAATGTAAAAAAAGTATAAGGGAGAGAGAGAGAGAGAGAGGAACCTTTTAAAGCCACACACAGAATGTGAATGTAATGGCCGGTAGTTAAATGGCAGTTTGTGAGTTCCGTCAAACGCCCCATGATGAGATAAGTGTTGAAAAATGGGTGGAAAACACGCTGAAGGCTTTACAGAACAATTTCCTTCCAAATATATATACATTTTAAAAAAGGTAGATTCGCAAGTCGTGTGTAGCAGTGTACATGAAAGTAGTCGAATGGAGCACGGATGCCTGATGATGATGCTCAAGAAAAAAATTATGGAAATAAAAATAAATCCCAACAGTTTCAATTTCAATCCCTCCAATTCATTCGTGTATTGAAAGAAAAAAAATGGAATGAAAATGAGCGGACTTTGAAACCGTAGGTAATATCAAAATCAGATTTCACGATCATGATAATTCATTTTTTTTTATCTTTCGTCTGTCTTAAATAGTTATGATAATATACGTTTTGTGTTTTGTATGGAAATTGGGAATGAAATATTACGAAAAACTTTGGACATTTATCAAAAAAAAAGAAGAGAGATGGCAAAATCCATTTGCTTCAACAATCAAATGATTTTACGCATAAATTCTCTTTAAATGCTAAGATATACAAAAAGAAAGTAGAAAGTGTTCCAGTTGAAATTGAGGAATTTTACGATACACAGTTCATATCAGAAAACATTCTTTGCACTATTGAATTTGACAATTTGACACAGCCTGTGTTGGAACAAGCTGGAGAAAGTCAGATCGTACTCTACTTTTGTTTTATACCCGTTTGTTTTTATACACTGGAAAGCATTGCAAACTGGAAATCGTGTCTACCAAAAGTTACAGTTTACGCACTTTTTTTCATGGACTTTGCAAAAACGGTGACTCTAAAGTGAAAACCATTGTAAAAGTTTTTGTATAAAATAACCAAGTTAAGTGAGCGACATAAATTGAATGTAGAATAAAGGAAATCGGTTAGGAATTCAGTAGTGCGTTCAAAACAAAGTCAAAATGTACCAAATTGTTTGCGTCACTTGTGACTGTCCAAAGTGTGGTTCAAATGTAAAACAATGAATATTGAGGTGAAAGCATAGAAAATCCTTATGAAAATGCACAAAGTTATAAACAAAAGTAAAGAATAGATATGAAAATTCGTATACAATATATTTTCACATTAAATGATACACAAAACACAAAAAAAAATACAGTGAAAAAACAAATGTCAAGAAAAAGACTAACTGCAAGTAAAAAGTATATGGATTCAGAGCACATACCTGCAGTTACTGATATTTTGGCTCCTGCTGTAAATGGCTGTTCGTTCCAGGAGCTCATTCACATAGCTGTAGCTGTTGAAGGCGTACGGTGTTGGTGCGATGGTGATATTACTCGGAGTCGTCGTCGTCCGTCGTTCCCTTTGTCGCCGGAGACAAATATCTGAAGCGAAGACGAAAGGCGTTGGGACTCTGTCGACAGGTCCATACGTGCTCTCCATCTAAATGATCCCGACACAACATTAAATGTAGCGACAGCTCGACTAATTAAAAGCCCAAAGAGTCTTTACTCAATTCTCAACCGCCTTCTCTAATGAAAACCTTCCTCAAAAATCACAATTTTACGACAAAACCCCCCCGTCCTTTTCATGGGAAATTCCTTCCTAAAGTTTTACCATTCCGAAATTATACGAACATTTTCAGTACAATTAAAACCGAGCATCATTCTCTCTGCACAGAAATTTTATTCTGTACAAGAAATGCCCAAGAAATATCTGTAATACTCATATTCCGAACTTCAAACTTGAATTCAGACTGGGAAAGCTCTGAACCTCTCTGAAACTCTCTCTCAAGTTTCGTCATTGAGCGTTTAGGGAAATGAAAAAGTTTTCTTTTTCTCTGGACTCTCTCGTTTTGGTTTTATACCAAAATGAGCATCATCTGGTTCTTTTCTCTTTCTCTCTCTTTTCCTGAACAATTTATAGGCAGTATGTAAGTCCTCTGGCATTGGAACAACAACCTATTCGTTTACCTATGCTTTTGATTATAATGTGCGCGCATAGGGTATGTTATAATTCCACTTTAAAAACCTACTTGACTGTAAAAATGTGGAAAAAAAACTTGATTAAAAATGAATTTTATGATTTTATGCTAAGCCGTGTGTAAAGAAAAGAATTTTTTTTTTATTATGCCGGAATGTACTTTTTCGGGGTTTTACAATGCAAAAAACATGAAGACTCTCACGATGGATGAAGTCGAGTAGTAAAAAGTATGTATGTCTGTCTGCCTGTCTGTCTGTCTTCCTCTGTTATTACCCTACCAGACTAAAAGGACCAGGGAATTTACATATCTGTATAAAATCTAATGACTCCCTAATGAGCCTTTTAAATTGAAATGAAATTGAATTCTATTTTAAATGAGCGAGAGAAAGAGAGAGAGAGTGAATTTAAAGAGTTGAGCTCGTTTCCTTACTCTCTTTCACTCTCTCTCTCTCTCTCTCTCTCTCTCTCTCTTTCTTATACTCACCAATAGTGAACGTGAGTATATTGAACTGGTAGTTTTTTTTCCTTTCCTCTTTCACAATATTGAAGATAAAATCCGTCTTCCTTTTTCTTCTTTTGTATTTCAATTGGCTATTGAGAGTCATTCTTTATGGTTATGTTTGTTACGATTTCTATTTTCCAAGAGTCTAATCCTACATATAAATACAGGACAACCAAGAACTCATGACCGCTCTCTGCTCTGACTTGAGTCTTTCTCTCTTTTTTTTCCTTTTCTGGGTGAAAAGTTTTTTTTCTCTTCTATTTACTCTGCTCTCGCTCCGTGTACATACAAGAAAACAACTTGACTTGTTTTGTGTGTACAGAGAAAGAGAAAGAGAGAGAGAGAGAAGAGAGAAGAATAAGGGAAGAATACAAAGCCATTTTGCAGTACAATACAAGTCAAGTCGAGTCAACTCCAACTCACAATACTCAATGCACTACAACCTACAACATAGATACTACAACATACTTTCATGATAATATTCTCCAAGTGCATGTACATAAGGAAGGAAGGAAAAGTAACATTGAAACCATGAGGATTTTCTCGTTCTCTCTCTTTCTCTCATCTATTTCTCTCTTACCAAAATGTGCCATGTAATATCAATATCAACACAACTTGGACTCTCTCAGCCTCATCGTCTATTGCTTTCTCAGTTCTCACTACTCGTTTTCCGTTCGAGCTATAGATATACGTAAAGATATACCATGTGATAAGGGGTAGCAGAGCACATGGAGCTGGAACATGCACCAAAAAAAGCGGAAGATGCAAGTGGTCCATAGTTCCTTTTCCAGAAAAAACGAGCTCCACACAAACATGACCATGAACTATCCACATCCACATCCATAGTTGGTGTGTGTGTGTGTGTGCGTACTGCGTATTATCAAAACTCATATATTAGATTTTATACACGGGGGCTAGAATGAAAAACCACATGGAACTAGTAAATAAAGTAGTAAGGACTGCAGTACATTTGTTTATATATCTTCCAGTTTGACCGTTTGATATCCGGCAAAAAGAAACCGAAACGAAGCAGAACCAAGGCGAAAAAGCATTGAAACCGAAAAACACAATCACTTCCCTTCCCACACGTTTTTTATTTGACAGCATTTGAGCAAAGGGAAAAACAAAATGATGACGAACAGACTCATTTTCATTCTACCTACGAATATACATACACTATTCAAAAAAACTTTGAATCGTACAATATGAAATGCCGATGAAATCCTTCGATTCTTCTTACACTGGGTTCGATTTTGCATTCGAAAATATGACGGAGAAAAATTTGTGTGATGGAATAAGAGAAAGAGAAAGAGATAGAGAGAAGAAGAAGAAAATAAGGGGGAAATTGTGGCAAGGGAAAATCTCGTGTGTGCTAGAATGAGACGGGAGTAAGATGAAGGAGAAGAAAAGGAGAAGAAAAGGAGAAGGAGAAATGAGAAGAAAGGCGAGGAGAATGAAAACACAGGGGCTATAGAGAAAAGCTTCATGCCTTTGGATTGAAGTGAGGAGAGAGAATGGAAGAAGAAGGAGAAGGAGCAGCAGCATTGGACTCCCTCAGGAAATTGATGAAATGTCATGAAAAATTATATTGCATGAAAGCCTAATAAAATGACAGCACAGAAGGGTACATGGGCTTATGTATCGTCGTCTACTGGACTTATCGTACGATATATACATGTATGTATTACATACATATTAGTGCGTACAGACACCCACACACACACTTACCGGAAATATTCGAGGTCGGATTTTTTCTCTGACAACGTTTGCTTGTAAGAATTGTTGCGCCAAAGCTGCTATATTTCTCCTATTGACTTCAATGGCATCAGCTGGATATAATAAAGGCAATCCCGAAGAGGAGGATGAAGACCCCATGACCATCGACGTGGAGAGAGGAGTCTGCTTTCTTTTATTATTACTACTAGCACTCCCACTACCACTACCACACAATCCCCGTTCCATCTTGACTAGCTGGACACTGGCACACTGAAAATCCTAAATTTCAAAGGAAAATGTTTCTTTTTAATATCAATCTCCTAAAGCAAAGGAAGATCTCAGAAGCCGAGACTCAACTGGAAAATCCGTAGCTTTCCAAAATACGTTCACTACAGTCAAAATTCAAATTTCACAAATTCAGGCGAGACACAGGTAAATTAATGAAGCAAAGATTGTTGATAAGAAACTTGATTAATTTCGGTTGTATGTTTGTCCTTTCGTTTATCTTTTAAGTACTCGCATTGAATTAGAAGACAACAGACAAGAGTGGTTACATAAATCACCACTTTTGTAGTTCAATGAGTTTATGAGATGAGGCATATTACAATAAATTGAATGATTCACTTTCAACGGTAATGTCCAGATATCAAAAATGTAGGAGGAAATATAAGGAAATGGAAATGTCTGGACTTGACGGTGGTTATGAGAGCTGGGAGTGAGTTGAACTGACTGTATGACAAGTTGAAATTCAATATTAAATGATAGCTATGAGATTCTGAGATGATGGTGACGATGAAGCAAGTGAGATTGAGATTGAGAGGGTTTCACCCTGATAATATAGATCTCATCTTCGCAAGCAGTGTGTCCATGTATTTTGGTTGGTGTTGGTATGTTGGTGTTGGTATGTCCGGAAGCAATACAGTTTTTTGTTCATGAGCACAGATAGAGGAGGGCAGATGGGCAGTTCACTTAAACTTTACAACCACGTCCAACGTCCATTGAAGGAATCTTCCATTTGGGACTCGTTCGTTTTACGACAGTACACTGGAAAACCCTTGTTTCGATTGAATTAAATCGAAATCAAAGTGAATGTGAAATAAATGATTGAGGTTAGAATTTATGGTCACTCTTCAAAATAAAAAAAACTCCGCAGTGTAGTCTCGCAATCCGCTCACGTGTTCAATCCATCCTCAAATCCAGCGTAACCAGGCCGAGTCCTTTTCCATTTCATTCACTTGTAGCTTTCTTTCTGTCAAAATCCCTTCCACACCACACACGGTAAATTATTACACGGCCGCACGGGCATTTCCTATTGTTCATTGTTTAGTTTGCGTAAAATTCTTATACAGTTGTTTCACAATGAAATGGTATGTATTTTTTTCAAATGTCAAATGAGTCGACTTTAAATTTAACTTTGGGAATTCAAATTCAATTCCGTTTTCATTTAGTATTCATGTAAAATCTACACTTGAAATATTTCAATCTAGTTCACAAATCATGAGAAAACTTTATTTATTTTTTTGTATGTACCTATATTTCTCTCATTTGATTCATGTACTCTGTTGGCCATAATAAATGACTGTTTCTGTTGTTAATTTTGTTGGGGGGTTGTATATAGGCGTCTGTTGGAATTTGTAGGGCGAGAGAAATTGTTACAAGGAAAAATTGTTCAACTTGATTTTGCACTTCATTTCTTCTCCCGAGTTATCAGAGTTTGACACACACACACACACAAAACACAAAACAAAATTGTGTACCACAGAAGTGATTACATACGGCAGTACAACAGGGAGTGGAATATATCTGTACTGGATAATTTATCAGCACAGCTTGAGTTTTGACACTCGCACAATTCTCAATTCACAATTCACATTCTCAAAACACGAACACACATACACAACTACACTCCGATTTTAAATAAGTGATGGTTTCTCTCTCCTTCGTAGCTCTTCCCACTCAATGTATTTGAAATGGGCAAGGATTCCTAAATCTATCCTTG
>JAIUND010001291.1:0-38403 GCA_034699125.1 Gisinianus flammeolus | reverse complement strand
ATG
Source organism: Gisinianus flammeolus (assembly GCA_034699125.1). Lineage (NCBI taxonomy): Eukaryota > Metazoa > Arthropoda > Collembola > Symphypleona > Katiannidae > Gisinianus > Gisinianus flammeolus. The sequence goes on along the minus strand of JAIUND010001291.1, from coordinate 38,400 downwards.
AAATCCGTATCTATCCGCTTCGGATACGGATACTCGGATACCATGGATTGGATACCAACGTCTCGCCTCTAGTAGATACTTACATACATGTGCATAAGAGTGTAGAGTTAGAAAAGTTATTCTCCTATTTCAAGGTCGCTTTTCACAACTTCTAATTACTTAAAGACCATGTGTAAGTGTGTGTAACCATGTGTAGTGTTTTTACTATATGTACTTTATCTATTGTATTGTACACATACAGGCTTCATACTCGCGTGGGCACGACAACAAAGTTGAACAGAGTCAGAAAAAAGAGCCATGACAAACAACTAACAATATACATATGAAGTATACAGTAGCAGCATAAAATATACACATGGATATGTATAACAGAAAACACACAAGTAAAAAAGGTGACTTTTCCCTTCATCTTCATAATTGCTAATGAAGGCCATGAACCACACATTTATTACTCCTCGTACGATTCGTTTATCATTAAGACACCCCTTCGACTTCGAAAAAATGACCATTCCTATACATATTTAGCTGTATATAAAATCAACAAGTTTGTGTGCATAACCAACACCAACAACACAGCTAACAACCACCAAGTTGACAATAATTAGTGTTCTATAACTTCTAATGGCGTAGTTTCTGGTTGTAATTTACAATCACAATCTCTATATTTTCTTGCATAGGTTTTTTCACATAGAATTCTTGGGAATAATCTGAATTTTACAAAACACGTATATAGTATATATGTAGAAAAAAATGCTCTCATTGATTTATTGTGTGGTCAAAAAAATTTGTATGCTGGAAGCTGGAAGTCTCTCTCTGTGTGAAGTCTGTGAAGTGTGAGCCAATTTAATTTATTTGATGGCTGTGGGCTTTCACTTTTGATATTGATAAAATCTTTTTATATGTCTTATAAGTGTCGGACTGACTTAATGAAGTCCATTTAATATTATTTAATAGAAAAATCAAGGTTGATAATATTAATATTGATTGCTAGCGGCTCAATTTCATATAATAGTATTCCTCGCCTTATCACCTCTTTGACGTGGAAAAAAGTGTGCTGATTTATTGCCTTGTTCTGTGGCTCTGTGGCTCTGGCTCTATAGTCAATTCAATTCACATTATTATCTGTAGGTACATTTGACGTATTTTATCATGAGAATCCGCAATAAATTGCAATAAACCACTATCTCTTATCATTATCATTATTGTATTAGCTATGCTTTTTCTTTTCCCTTTTACAAAAAAAAATCACGTTATTATTACAATAAAATTGCAATTATGCACAAATCTCAAGTGCAATTCAATTCAATTCAACTCAAGCCAATTGCCTAATCAAATTTTTTTCAATAGACTTCCGACGGACTTTAGTGGATTTTCTGGTCCGTATTCAATTTTGCTTCATCACAAAACTTTTTGTTTCATTCATTGTTAGTGAAACGTGATTGTGATTGTGAGAGCACACATTGAAAAAGTATGTGCAAAACCCACATTTTTTGGGTACGTACAAAGCGATTAAAAAAAATGATCTTGTTTCTTGTGTAACTTGTGAAAGAATTTGACATTTGGTTCTTAATCCCTTTTGTCATTACCATTATTCTTTGACTTCACACCCGCCCGACAACTACATGTACATACAACTAAACAACACGACAACTAACTAGAACGGAGAATATACGATGTGGAATTAAAATGACAAACATTGGGATAATGGAGCAATGATAAGGTAATGAGGGGATGATTAAAATTCTAGTTTTCTCTCGTCCCCTATACATATATCTTCTTCGTCTTAATTTCCATGACATGAAGACCAAAGTCGTTGACATAACAACTTTGGCGACAAACGAAAAAAAAAAACAGGGGAAAAAATTGGAACTTTGAGGCCAAGACAAACTGACAAAGAGATTATGCAGTGGAGATACTGGATTTTCTTTTGTAATAATTCTTATCTGATTTATCCATTCTCATGAGGAATCGGACGCGATTCTCTCTGCATCTGCATAGACTTTTTTGTTTTGTTTACACACACACACACACACACACATTTGACTCGTATTCATGCATGCACACGCAGTTTTTTGTTTAGGGAAAATAGGAGAACGAGAGGACCACTCACGATCAATTTAATTCAATGAATGAACACGATGCAATGCAATGCAATGCAAATGCAAATGCAAGGTAAATGCTGCGGAAAAAGATGCGATGCACCACACGCAAATCACAAATACAAATACACAGGAAGACAGAGAGAGAAAACAAAAAGTATAGACGGAAAAGTCCTTTTGCATTGCATCCATAAATTCAAAAGCAAATTCAACTTGAACGTCGAGTTTAGAGTTTAGAGTTAGACATTCAAATGTCTTTATAAAGAGAGAGAGAGAGAAAGAGAATCGTAATATTATTATTATACAGATATTTCTCCGTGTCTCTGCATCGACTTGGACGTTGACATTGACATTCACCCTGTGAGCAAAGTTTACATTTCACTTGAGTCTCTTCTTGAATAACACGATGTGGGTGTCATTACACAGTTTCAGTGTTGTAATATCTGTAGGTTTTTGGTTGTTGGTTGTTGGTTGTAGATTCTGATTGTAGGTCAATATACCCCAAAAAAATCTAGGAAATCCATATGAAGAGAGTGAAGAGAGATGTCAATGCTCGATTAAGTGACAGAGACAGAGAGTCGATTTGATTTCATTCAAGGAAGGAGTCGTCTCTCTATATTCTCAATATATAGTGTGGTTTTGTTTTGCGTAGATTTAAGAGGGAGTATCCACAAATGAGAGTGTGATAGAGATATGAAGATAAAGATATGCATACAGGGAGATGACGATGACGATGACGACGGTGACGGAAAGTGTGTAAAGTGCAATCCGATGTTGTTGACAATTGAAAGTGTTCAAGAACAATCCTGAATCCATTTAATTTTACACTTTAGAATCTAAATTTTAGATTGAAATCTCACACATGAAGATGAAGATGAGGATGACAACGTATAATAGTAATAATAATAATGAAACGAAAAAGGAATAAAAATACTACTTACGATAATAAACGTCTCACGGTCTTTACTTATATGTGCGTTACCTACAAATTTTACCGGTTATGGGAAATTCATTGAGAATCAAATTGATTGTTGAGCAAAATGTCGTAGAGATTGTACAGATTCACCATAAGATTTTAAAATGTAAAGGCAGGTCAATTGTCAGTTTTTTAAAATCCATCTGTGCGTACACGTAAAAAGTCTTTATGGAAACTCAATTTATGTATACATACGATACGATGGATGATCGTTTTTTACTGGAGTGTCTCATGTGTGAATCTCAAGAGTTCACAGTTCACAGTGTGACTGATGAGTATTAGTTCAGCTTTGAAAGTCTCTTGAGAAAGACAGTCAGAACAGTCGTGAGGGACAGACTATATGATATGAATGACTGGCCGGAGAAAACAATATTATCGTAGGAACTATTAACTATTAAGTACATAAAAGAATAAAAGAATAGTCGCTCGTTGGTACAGACTTTGTTTAACATTTAAAGTGTAGCATATGCTAAAAGTAAAAGAGTAAAATAGTTAATGTTGACGTTGAGTGGGTTTCTTTTATTCTTTTACAAAGTACAATCCCGAATTGTGAATTTGAGGATCAAGATCGAGATGTTTGTTCACTGTAAATAGTATAGATATAAATTTAAACTGTTCCCGTTGTCTTCACGAAAACGACGAGAAATCGTACAACAAGAACAAGAGAGAGAGAGAGAGCGAGAGAGAGAGAGAGAGAGAGAGAAAAGAGATACTCAACTCAAGTGTGTTCATTTTCATACACATAAGTATATAGTACAGACAGATACACAGACAATAAATATAATCAAGTGTGTAATTTTATGGGGATGAAATTGTGTGTGTGGGAACTTGGAACGAGAAGTGAGCCCAGACTTGTTTTTCTTTTTATCATCTTCTCGGACGAAGAATGCAGAATAAAGAGCGAAGAGACGAAAACCAAAAAGAATAAGAATTTTTTTCTCATTCCCTTGTAGTAAAATTAACATAGGGAATGTAAAGAAAGGCCCAAGGAAAAATCCAGTAACCAGTGCCAGAGAGAGAGAGAGAGAGAAAGAGAGAGAGAGACTATACTGAAATCTGAATCTGACAGCATCTGTATTATTTCAGTATCGTCGTATCAGTAGAGAATTTCATGGAAGCTCAAACTCATGAAAACAAAAAAAATCATGAAATGGACGAGATGGACCATAGACAGAATTCTGTACTAGAATCCTTTTTTTACGCACGCCATTCCACAGTTTTAGTTTTACAGAAAATAACAAGCAAAGAGATCAAGTTTTATGACTATCACAAAAGCACAGTCTGCATCCATATTGTCCTCACCACCACTCACCGTGTGTGCACGTTTTATTGTGCGTCCTACACCAATTTCTCACTCAACTTTTCAAGTAGAAAACAAACACACACACACACACACAGGGAAAATGTGATCGGTACCATACAAACAATGCGTAAAAGGTATTAACAAGATAGAGAATCTATATATACCGATCGCCGATAAAGATCAGCGTATACGTAAGGTTTCTCCGTATTCTGTACATATTCTGTACATACATTCCAATTTTGCCAAAATTCAACTTGTGAGTTTAGAGCTTGGAGCTAATACAAAAGGGACATTAGACACAGACATCATGTTTGTGAGCATAGTGCAGAAAAAAACGGGAGATTGTGACTCGTGCAGGTGAATTCGCGACGCCCCATGTCCACATCAACATCAATGTCAATGTCTCTCTCTCATTCTATTCTCTCCCTATTTAATCTTGGTTAGGTAACTTTAGATTTTATATATATAGTCATTCGAAATTCGAATTCGAATTCGAATCTACAGTTTTTTTACAGCTATTTCCTTTTCTTGGCGAATCTTCCTTTGTTTTTTGATTACACACACACACACACACACACTGACTTGTTTTGGATTTTAGAGTTTGAAGTTTTGTTGAGTCATCATTTGTAAAAGGTAAAAGGTAGGTACCTATACTGCTGAAAAAGAAAAAAGTATTGGAAATTAGAAGGCTTTGTTTTAGCTTACGCGTCACAAAAAAAGGAAAATGTCTGTAATCGGAGTCCTGATTTTGTACTTGTGGTTTCTGACTCAGAGGTACAAAAAACCACAGCAAAAAAGAAAAACGTATCGTATTAGAATATCAAATTTGCTATTTAATTGCGAGATTCGATGGAGAGAGAGAGAGCAGAGTCAAAATTAGCAAGAGTCATACCGCTCAACAAGGTTTTTTCTTTTTTCTAATAATTGCAAACGATATTTATGGCAAGTTGTGTATAAAAGTGATTGAGGATTTATTAGGGTTATGGTTGGATGCTCCTGATTACCGGGCAAACTTCATTGCTTGTCTTTGTTGTCATTTTTGTTGCAATAAACAGGTAAAATGAGTGTTTGTGCATAAATTACTGCTGACTGTACACTCAAACTCAAATTGTCTCATTCTCATTCTCATGATTCTACTTCTGGATAGCTTGATGCATTTTAAGCATGGGTTTATTTTCATTTTATTTACACGATTTTCCTTGTTTTTTTTACCTGTTTCTCCACAATGAAAACGAGGAGTATGCTTTGGGCCATGACCGAAGTAAACAGTAGTTAAGTACCTGTGTTTACTTTAGTAAATTGGTTCGCATTTGGCATTTGAAAGAGAAAAGCCTCAATCAGACTTTAAAAATTCAAAATCTTCAATCAGAAACAGAAATGTACTGCATAAAATCATACATATATTTAGTACATACATGTATAGAGAAATTACGAGGGGAATCCAAATAGATTGATCGATTGTGTTGCAGTTAAATTTTTTTTTGGAAAACTGTAGGAATTCCAAATTCGGCACACTCAATTCCATTCAAAAATTACATAATTTCCTTGGTTTGTTGGTGAATTTTTATACTATAGTCATGAAATGTATGCACTCGACCTAGATTTCCTCATTAGGTATTTCTGTCAAGTTTGATTTTAAACATGCGCCATTGTGAAAGAAAGGTCAGGAATAAATGCATAGTAATAACTTTTTTTAATGAAATGAAGAAAAAACAATTCATTTTTTTTATGTGGTTTAACGTTTAACGTTTGACCTGTGTGCAATGAAAAACGTTGAAAGCAAATACGCAGACCACAAACGCTCTGTACAAACAATTGCGGAGCACAATCTGCACAATATCTGCATAATTTGTGATTTGTACCTCGTTTTTTTCATGGATATTTGAGATATTTGAGAATTCTTGGAAGAAATTTAATCAACTGGAAAACTCTCAACTCTCAACTCTCAACTCTCAAGTCCAAGAAAAAAAATGTATTACAAAAGGATTCACTTCTTTTGTGATTGTAAAAGACATGAGATTGGACTTGTTTTCTTCTCGTCCCTTGAAATCATTTGATTTTTGAGACTTGAGATGAGAGATTTCGAGTCAAAAGTTGAGTTGAATTGAAAATTGAACGACAATGGACGTCGACAACGACGACGACGACTGCTTCAATTGACAATTGTCATTGTCATGCTTTTCAGTTTCTTTGTATCGTACTTTGTGTTTAGTTTTGAGGACGGACGTTACGTTGCAAACTTCCCTTAAAAATAGGTATCTGCTTATATACGATACAATCTGTGTACAGATATAAAATACACTGATACGTCTTCAAAACAATGATTTCGTCCTGGTCCTTTTTCATTTGTTCTTGTAGTACATACCTATAGTAAAATATAATATAGACAATAATGAACAAAGACAAGATTAATTACGGTTCAATTTCAAATACATTGATAATAATACACATAGGACTTTTCCTTTCCGGTGACTCGACAATTCTCACAAACTCCTTGTGATTTCTCCTCATTTTCTTGGAATACCTGGAATAAAATAGAAAAATATATACCAAATTCAAAACTTTTAATCAAGTCATATAATAAATAAGAAGTACACATTTACTTTCACTGTCCATTGCTATTGTTTATTGGGCGTGGAATCAAATGCGAATGCGACACAAATTCTTGACCTTTACATGCGACGTCTGTGGATTCCAGATAGTGAAAGTATTTTGAGAAAGATGGTGAATCGGATAAAATCTGGGAATGAATTCCATTGATTTTTTTTTCAGTCCTTCCAGTACTTTTATGTGTGTGCATCTTATCTGGAATCATCTGCAGTTCGTAGTTTGTAGTTTGTAGGCATCCAGAAAAAAACGTCTCAGAAATTTAGTATATACAAAAAACGTTGAAGGATTTTCCTCACAGTATAAGGGAAAAGTCGCTAAAAATGTTGGTACGTACACGGTACATGCAACACCTAAATACTTTTAACAATATTCTATACGCTGAATATACTGAAATGCTGAATCCGAACACCAAGTGCGAGGAATTTTATAGGTATAATCTTCAATCACTTTCACATTCTTTTATTCGCCTATATGCATTTGATTCTGAACACAAAAAAAAAACGGTTCCGAACGTGAAAGAATTTCAATTTCATTCCAAATTCCAACTTTTAGCATTCAAAATATACAAACAGGCGAAAGACGTAAATTTGACATTTTGAAAATTTAAATTAAAAAAAAAAAAAACGAAGTATTTTCCTATTGAATGTTGATTTTATTTATTGTGAAATCCCACACGACGCGAATTCCTTCTGATAATTTATGACTAGTGAACTTTGTAGTGCAAAGTTTTCCGCAGTATATCGTACAATTGCAATTTCATTGTAATAATTGTGAGCGCAATTGAAGTGGATAACAATGAGAAATTAAAAAAACAACTGTACATAAATTATTGTTAAATGTTGTTCAGTTGTTCGCATCTTCGCATGTTATCGAGTAATCGATCTTGAAAAAATTCAAATAGTAAAGAGATTTGTGGTCTAAATCTTCAGTTTGCAGTTTGTGTATACCTAATGAAATGCGAGACATATTCAAAATGCATAAAACATTAAAAAACGAAATACTGTTGTTAACTTTTACATGCATTTTCATTTCCTTTCCCCAGTTTTTTTCAAGAATGAGGAATTGCTGTTTTTTGTGCATTTTTTGTCGTTTTCTCAACGTGAGTTGTGTTCTGCTCACCTGCTCACCATTCAACTGCTGTTGTTGACTGTTGTTGAATGTATACATATTCCACAAAGCTGACGTGTGGAATTGCACAGAGTGAAAGAGAGAGAGAGAGAGAGGAAATTTATGTGTACAATTGTACATGGTGAAATGGCGGATTGTTGAGTTGACAGGGAACAACCAACAACGTTGTTAAGATTCCCCTAAAAAGTCTTGTAAAGTCCCATCTGACTTGACTCAACTTGTCATTTGAAATTCAACATTCAACATTTGGAATACATCGTACGAATTCAAAACTTTAATTCCAGTATAAATAATTTGGCAATCCACACTCTACAGTGTACAGCGTAAGAATTCCTTTCACTTCATCTTCGGGGTTCAGGAAACTAAACAACACTAAAAACTACAAACTGTACAAACTGCAATAAACAATAATAAATATGTATACAGTCCATGTTTTATAATCCCAGTTTTTTCCTCTTCAAGTTCACCGTGTTGTTTTTTTGTGTTATGATGGTTAATGTTGGTGTTGTCATTGTCCTAAGGAGAAGGAAAAGACGGGAGAAAAAAATGATATGTGGATGAATATGAATGTGAATACGAATACGAATATGAGCAATTGTAAAGAGTACCAAGTGTGTTTGTAAAAGAGATTGAGGATGTACAAGAATTTGGCCGAAAAGTTTCCAGTGCAAGTTGGTTTGGGATTGCAATGAAGAAGCACCCCCACGGCTAAAGTGACAACTATGTAATTTACGAAAATCTTTAATGTGGGCACATTACCATTACTGTAATGATCCTCATTTGTATTACATAGTTCTATATCCCATATTAAAACCCACACAGTTCCCAACATCCAACAAGAATCACAAGGAAACGAAAAAATTGAGTAGCTCACAGCTCAAGAGAGGAAAAAAACCAAGCAAATCTCACATACCCAAAAAAACTCAACAAAACCCCAATTTATTATATTCCTACAACAAAGACCAAAAAAGTATGCTTAAAAATTCTCATTGCACACATTTATTCTCTTTTTGGTTTGAAAGACAAAAACGACAAAACACCGCAGTGAAAACTATACATTATTCATTTCATTGCACAGATAAATAAAGTCATAAAGATTCTTATGCATTCCAAATTCCGAATTCCTAATTTACAATTTCAAATCTAAAGTCTATCATCTGTATTTTGATTTTGACTCTGAAGATTCCATTTTAATTCTGCATGATTGTGATTGTAACACCAAAATTACCTATATTCGCAATCTATCTACAAAAATATTAGTATATATTTCCTGGAATGAAAACGGAAAACGGAAAATGGGAGATGTTTTGTTTACCTTTTTAGTTTTTGCTTAAGTTTCACTCTCTCACTCTTACATTAAGAATCCCCATAAATTAAATGATAAGAGCAAAATCTTGCTCGGTTCGTTCAGGCAAAGCGTTCCCCAGTTTATCCAGCGAGTTCATCCAAAATACAAATATACTCCACCGGACATGAATTTATATTTAACAGCAGCAGCAAACAGCAAACAGTCGCAGCAGTCAAGTCCTTTGTCTTCGTCTCTGTCACCAAAAGTCACTGAAGAAGAACGCACCACTCAAGATTTAAGTGTTTGTTTATAGATACCTATATATATATATATATCGTATTTCCACGCATTTTGTACAGTTTAATATGTCAGATTCTCTCTTGTCCCACTTCACATTTTCCCTCCCGTATTTCGTTTTATTAATCGATCAAAACGCAACAACAATAAACGCAAACAAACACAACAACGGTTTTTGTTGTACGACAAAAAAAAGAAGTATAGTCGAGAAATTGGGCTAAAGATGAAGATGAACACAGGGAAAAGATGATTCGAATAAAATACGGTGAGATCTGCACTGTTATGGTTTTAATTGTATACATTCAGAAGATTCAGATGCAGAGAGGGGTGGGAAAATGCATTTCGTCATTTCATGTTCACGATTACTTTATTATCTCTTGTGCATAAATGTGGGAGGTGAAATGCAGGGAAATGGGAAAATGCAAATGAAATGAGATAAGAGAATAAGATTTATATAAAAGTATAAATCAAACAACAAGAGATGCTCAGTTCCCAACCGGAACAACAATGCAAAAAGGAAAAAAGGGGGGATGCATTTACCATTTACGGTGTGTATCTGCAGTTTACAACGGATATAAGATATATTTACTACACACTCAAGCTTCTTCCAGCTTCCCACTTCCCACGTTTATGCAAATGTAAATGTACGATACGATATATTTTACCCCATGTGTAAATCTGAGGATTTCGGAATGAAATGAAGACGGCTGAACTTGAGAATCAAGTCTATATATCTGTACTTAAGTAGGTATTGCACTATTATAAATACTACAGATATTATGCAATATGCAATAAAGACATCGTGGGAAGTTGGGAATAATGCAGACAATGGGCAGAAAATGGAAAGTTCAAGGGTATTTTGTATATTCTCTTGTATTTTTAATGGGGCTCCTGGATTCTGGATTCTGTGAGTTGCATATGCTCAATGTCTCATTCTGACATTGTGAGTTTGTGAGGAAACGTTTTTATACATATAGAGATGAATGCTATAAATGTTCCGTTTCTTGTGTGCTCTTTGACTCTTTGTAATCTTCCCATAAAGATAAAGTCAAACTTGACATTGACATTTGCTCAAAGGCAAAAAAAAAAAAATGGTATTTGATAAAATATTATGGAAAGAGGATTTATTGTTAATCGGAATCATAAATTAGGTACGGATAAACGATGTATAGATTTCTATGATTTCTGGGATTTCTGTCGTTGTCAATGTCATGAAGATATTTTATGTGGACCTTTTTCAGAAAACAAGGGAAATCTAGTTTTTTTTTTTATTAATCTGGAGAATTTTCATGGTATTTGCATTTGTATCATATTTACCATGTACTTTGAGCGTTGGGATGATTTGGGATTTCATATGAAATAGGAGAAAATATCGTAGAGTCAAATATTTATGGTGAAAAGAAAGCAAAGTCAAACTCCAACAGAACAGAAAAAGTTCAAAACTCAAGTAAAATGAAATCAATGGGGAATTTGAAATATGAGTAAAGAGTAAAAAGTATACACGGGTTTGAATTTTGAATATCATGGTGGTGTCGAAAAAACTTGCGTAAAGACGTGACCCCATTTGCTTTCACTTATTGTTAACTTCACGATACGAATTGATGATACACCATACGAATTTGTTCTTTGGTTTTTTCCAGGAATTCCAGCCAAGTTGCGCCACAAATTTCTTTCATTTTCTAACGTATTTCTCATGTTTTGACGTGAAACTGCGTGATGTTTGTTCCTTCTTTTACTTTTAGATTTTACTTTTACTGCTGATTACTGTACTCGAATCTGAATATTTCATCTAGATAAAATCACACACAGTCTTCAGTTTTTTCAAACCATTGCTTTTGCATCGTTATTCCAAAAAGCAATAAAATCTTGCAAAAAATCAAGAATCATAAGAATTTTAAACTGGGACAATAATAAAACTGTGCAATTTCTCGCCAAAAAGAAAAATAATAATAATTACATCAGGAGATTACACCACTTTTTACTCCAACGAATTTTCACTGCTAAATACGTACTGGAATTTTTGACTGTAGTGAAGTCTGCAATGCGAAATTTTGGAATTCGGAATTTTTGCAGAAAGAAACTTTGCGAATGTCCTACTCGTAAAATGGGATCAAAATCTATTTAATTATCAGAATGGCTCGTGGAGGAATGTTCAATGTTCAAGGTTTTTAATTCCAGTTGAGTGTGTGTGCAATCTGATAGTTTCCCTCCAAAATTTTCCAATGAAAACTCCTCGAGTTTCACAAGAAAATAGAAAAAAGAAAGAAATAGGGCAACTGAAGCTTTACAGCTTTAAAATATTAGCGAGTTTTTTCAGATTTCGGTTCAGATGACTGACTTTCTTGTTCATCTTTTTGTCTGCTCCATCTTTCGAAAATGGCAAATGGGTTTTGAGCGTCTGACACACTGTATTTTTTTTCCCCTCACATTATATTATGTTGTACATACAGATATATAGAAAATGATTATTTGGTTCACGAGGAAGAGGAAGTGAAATAACGGAAGCTTTGTATGTTGTATGACCGAATAATAGCTCCTGGAATCTGGACTTTGTACACACTCACACACACACACAGATATTACAAAAGTTAAGAGTGCACACAAAAAACTCCAACTCCAACGTGAAAGCAAACGTAAAAAAAGGAGAGAGAAAGAGAATGAGAAAATGAGTGCAGTGCCCTTTTCTACAATATCTGTACGTCGTTTTTTTAATAATATCCTTAAATCATAGTGGATCTTTTCTATCTCAGACTACAGACGAGACTTTTACAGACTTTATGTACAGACACAGACTATACCAAAAGTCAAACGATTTCGTGTAGAATTCAAACACAACACAGTGCTTTTTTTAGTGGTATATGACCCAAGTTCATATATCTATGTATTGTACACTGGCATGGCAGTTGGCAGTGAGTATGACGTAAACTAATGCCAGACTGAATTGATTGTGCATTTTATGATGGTTTGTAGTTGGTAGTTACTGGCACATGTATAGTATAGGTACACATTCCATGTTTAGCTGCATGTCCTTTCTATATCTGTGTCTGTGGACGAAATTGAGTGACATTCGAAATTTGTCGAAGTCGAATCATCCAACTCCGCATTTTATAGGGTGTTATTTTCGTTGAGCATATATATACAGAAACAAATACAGATAGAAAGAGTAGAAATTCGTTGTACGATAGATTTGTTTGTTTTCTTCTTTTTTCGTAGACGGTACAAAAACAGAATATCCAGTAAAAAAGGCAGAAAATATCCGACAAAACGGGAACTCGGTATAGAAGAAAAGTCGGGAGTTTTAGATGTCAAGTGTAATATCGAGATCCACAGCAGCAGTGCAATGAAAGACGACGTAAAATGTTAATGATTACAGTAATGGAGAGTTGGATGCTCCTTCCGTTTTTTTTATTCTTTATCTTTATTTTCTAATGTCCCTTTGGCTTTGGCTTTCCTTTTTCGCTTGTTTTGCGCAAAATACCATTGCAAAAAACACGCAGAAGTGTAGTATTTTGAATAGTTTTATTATTTACTTTAAGACTTTAAGATAAATTTCATAAAGAATGGCAGAGGTTGAATCTAAATCTAAATCTGAAAAAAAGCGTAAGAGTGTGAGTCCAAATATCCGTATTTATCGGTACATATCTATATCTGATATCTGTACTTTCGTCTGTTTCTAATCGTAAGTTCAAATGCTTTTGAAAGTTCTGGTTTGAATTGAATTGAATGTGGAAGAGATTCGGAATTGAATATGATTTTTACGATACTATTATTATTATTGCTTATTAGTCTGCTCAATCCCGAACGAAATGTATCGCAAAAATTGTGTACAACTTTATTCGCTCGGTATTTGACCCAGCGAATTCCGATTTATTTGTCATTTGTCCCATTGAAACAATGGCCAAGACAGAGAGAGAGGAAAGTTGTTTGTTTTTATGTGCAAAAGTCCAGTGACACAATGAGAGAGAGAGAGAGAGAAACAGAGAAAAGAGAGTGGAGTGGAACGTTGATATCATTATTTTTGTTATTTTCTTTTGGCTTGCGTTGAGATTAGAAACCAGAAATGAGAAACGAGGAACATGAAATGAGAGAAACAGTACAGATTCCTCCAGATATTATTACACAATTACAATTGTGTTCAGTCTGGAGTCTGGACGATCACCGACTGCTGGAGCTCTGGAGAGAATGAATGCGCGTGTCGTCGTCGTCGTCCACGTTCATGTCACAATCTTTGTTTTCCATTTGGCATTTGGATTTCTTCGTGGTCATTAGTGTCAACAGTTAGCAATGAACAGTCAACCTGAGAGAAAGTGTGTAGGAAATGAGAAAAAGATTACCGTTTCGAATTCAATTTCCTTCTATTTTCCTTATTAGCAATCAACATCATCAACATTTCCATTCAATATGTTCAAAGAGAGAAAGGCGTGGTACCTTTTCGTTATTGATTTGAATTGAAACGAAAAATCCATCTGTACATATCACATATCATACAGACTGCATGAGCATGAACATTCTCATTCACAATCTCATCACACCCCTTTGAGTTACCCGCACCGGGATTTCGGTCTCTGATGATATCGTGAGTTTGGTGTTGGTGTTTTGGGCTTAACGAGGGCAAAACCCAGCAAGGGTGATTTGTTATTTTTTTTTTTTCAACCCAGATATAAATTTATTCAATTCACAGTGTGCAAATGCAAACTTTTATGATCCCTTTGCTCTCAATTTCCTATGGCTAATGCTATATTCCTATTTGTATAATATAATGATTATGTCACTAAATTCCATTAACCTCCTTTTCAAATTCTAATTCAATTTCCCATTTCCTAATCATCTGCAAAAATCAAAATATTCTGTCTTCCATCTTCATGATGATGATGATTTACTTTGTAAATATCGTACATTCAAAATCCAAATTGCATGTTATTCAAAACAAAACAATCGGAGACTCTTTTCCATGTTGGCTGTATTTGTTTGTTGTTTTCATTTCCAAAGATAGAATCTTCTATCTTTGATTTGTCAATAAAAATGTGAAACGGAAAGAAGTATTTAAATTGTCACATTTATTTTTATTATTCATCTGTGTTTTTGATTCCCATAGTATATAGTTTTTTTTTTGTTTGAAAGCGAATTAGTTTTCACAACTTCCCCTCGGTTTTTTTTTCCTTCTTCCCTTTCCCTCTCATCACATCAGAGAAAGAGAGAGAAAACCCTGACAATGAGAAAAATTGGATTATGATGAAGATCTTATTGTCTTTCCGTCACTCTCTGTCTCGAGCTCAACTCACTTGTCTATCAAGGGACATGAAATCATGAGAGAATCATGAGAAAAATCAAAAACCAAACGTCCCCAGGGGAAAGTTCAATTACGCCAATCCCATTTCATTCCACTATTCCAATTCTTATTCGAATATTCTTTCACCGTACACCGTATACATTTGAATGGGAATTGCCGTTACTTTACTTTTATTTAAACGTTCAAACTATACATATGAGTACAATGGATAAAAGCAATTAGACATACGTATACTTGCACTCTTCACTCTACACACAACGTGTATTTTTACTTTTACTTTCCCCTTATTCCCGCTATAGTTATTCGTTAATTTCATTATTAGCACATCATTCGTTTCCCCTATACCAATTCCAAATTCTCGGTAGTGAATTTTCCTAATGGGCGCAAAATATACGGGGAATTCAGTGAGAGAGAAATTTGATATACCGTAAAGCTTCAATTAAAAACCTACCTCGATTATAAACCTAGGTGTTTGGCTTGTTTTATCTAGTGTACGCCATGTATCGTAATGTATTTAAGTCATCCATGGAATTTAGACTAATTCTGAATTTGCAGACATAAACCTAGGTTTCTAATTAAAGCTTTACGGTATATGATATATTTATATCAAAGAGAATATCTGTAATTTTTTGGGGTGTTTTGGGTTTTTGGATCCGAGCTTCGATTTTATTGGATTATCATGATATTCCGGGAGAGAGAAACTGACATGGACATGGACTGTTGTCCCCCATTCTATCGTATCGTATATAAATCCCACATATATACATATACATATACATTGGTAATGATCCCAAGTCTGCTGATGAATCAATACATCAATTGAATATAGGATGGACTTGGACACATGTTTATATTGTTTTATACATTATACCCAAGTTTTTTTGGGGGTATATCAATAGATGAAGCTGACTATGGGTCAGAATTGTTATGGTAGGGCAAGAGAGAATTGATAGAGAAATGAGAGAGAGAGGTCATTTTGTAGGCGGATGAGAAGGCTGGTAGCTGGTGTTCTATGTTCAATGTGATGAGTGGAGTGTGCCAATGAGATGAGGAAGGAAGGTCGTATTTCCTAATTAAGAATGTTCCCTGCCATATCATACATTGTACATTGTATGACTTGGAGAAATCCGGCGCCGATACTATCTGTATAGTATCTATCTATATAATGTCTTTAATGTACAATGTACAATATGTACATTGTGCTGTGTTGTGTGTAGGAGTAGGAGGAAAAGAAGACGAAGAATGACAACTCGAGTGTTGAATGTTGAGGCGTATAACGAATAACGAATAATGTGAACGTGTGTGCACTCGCAATTTACACTTTACACTTTTACAACTCACAACCATGTAAATGTGTGTAGACGTCAGACGACAGACGACAGACGACAGACTACCTCAATATCTGTACTTATTCGGTATTTGACTATGTATTTAAAAATTTACAATCTCGTTATGTTCATTTTCGTCAAGACTCGTCCCAACTTTGTATGGCATATGTAATCAAAAATGCAACCACCATTTATGCATTAATATTAATGTACGAGCTACTGACACTGGCAGTAGGTAGTATCTGTATATGTAGGTAGACAACAAATGAAATTTAATATGACTTTTACGACTACCTAAATTTGGAATTTGGATTTTGGTCATTGACCGTCTGCATTACATAACAGAGTACAAATACACACGACGAGGATAAAAACAAAGTACTCATCGAATGTCAACTGTCATCTGTAGTTAATGGCTACACACATTAATTTGTATAGTTTTTGGTTGTTTGTATAATTGTACTGTATAATAATATGGTCCACAGTCATAAATATAGTTTGTATTTTTCTCAAGAAAACTCCAAAAAGTAAAGTCAGCCAGTACCAGTACATTTATGACATTGGACACTGTTAACTGTGAGGATCCGGGTGTCTGTCTGTCATCTGTCGTCTGTCAGCTATAGCTAAAAATTGCCATGGCAAATATAGATAATATTCATTGTGCATCATCTCGTATCATATCATTTCATATCGTATGTATGAGGAGTGCGAGTCTCATGCAAGTGTGAGTTTGAGTTGAGAGCCTTTTAGATTTGAGATTTGAGCTAAAACAGCTAAAGTGCTGCAAGCTGAGCTGAGCTGAGCTGAGTAGCTCAACGCACTCACTCACTCCACTCGCTACTTCGTGTATTTAATACTGTGTAAACTGTAAGCCATCGCATCGCATCCTATGATAATGATAGTATAATAATAAATCGTCTGTGTGACGAAGACGAAGAAGGAGAGAAAATGAGAGAGAAACATTGGCTTGGGTTTTCCTGATGTTGATGAGTCATCCGACCCACCAACAACCAAAACCAACGTGTACCTAGTAACTAAACCAATAAAAGAAACGAGTCACTTTCTCTCTGCCTCTCTCCTTCTCTCTCTCTCTCTCCTTGTTTCTTTCGTTCTTTCGTCTTTTCTCCGATTTGTATAGCCAGAGCCACAGTCACCAATGGATCTCCCGTGTACCTACAATATTCTCTGTCAAAGACTTTTCTGTCATGTTCTCTTGCTCTTGCTCTCTTCCTGCATCATCTGAATCTGAATCCAAATACAATACTGAAAATAGCAATAGTAATAGTAACAGAAATACATAGAAAACAGGAGGAAATACATACAAATACATATACGATATGTACGAAGATTCAAGACTTTTACCTACTCTGGCTCTTCCCCTTGCTCGCGCACTCTTTCTCGTCGTGTATGAGTGTATGACTATGTTTTATCTTTTATAGAGTATGTCTAATGTTTAGGTAGTCGCTACACTTCGGTAATAACGTCAAGTAACGATGCGTTTACGTTCACTTTTTTTATGTACGTATTACGTATACCACCATACGATAGATATTCGTACTTATGTGCGTATCATTTCCCCGTCTCTCTCTCTCTCTTTCTCTTTCTCTCGCTCGCTCTCTGGTTCTTTCTCTTCCTCTCCCTCAAAGTTGGGAACTATACAGACTGTTTCTTTCATGTTGAAATACATAACCATTCACGATTAGTCACGGGCAAAACCCGAAAATCAATAGCTATAGCAATATATGTAGCAGCAGTATAAATATAGATAGTATGTGCATGTTCTGTGAATGTGAGTCCACAACACACACACACAGGATCCCCGACCACGGCTATGTTTCTCAATGCCCAATGCAATGCAATGCAATGCTCAAGTTTCTTGTCTAACCTATTGGAATAAGTGAGCTTAGTTGGAGTTGTAGCAATGGCAATAGCAATGGCAATAGAAATGTGCATGGTTACATGCATTTATATATGGATATAGATATACGTATTGTCAATGTATTATGCATTCTGGATTTCCTATCGTGTGTTCTGTGTGTGCAAAGTGATGACTCAGCCACGACCCGACCGAGAACTTTCTTCTCTCTCCGACCTTCTGAATATCTCCAAAATCCTCGATTCTCAATTCTCAATTCCCCATTTCGTATTTCCTATTTCCAATTCGGAATTCGGAATTCGGAATTCCATTTGATTTTTATTCATAGACCTTCGCTCTCGACTCTCGTTCACTACATTAACGATTACAAACTTTTTTTATTACATTCATATAGGAAGACTCACGTTCCATTTCTTATTACATTTTTTTTGTATAGTATCTGTATAAAAAGAGTCTTGAACTTAGAAATTTGTAATGTAGGTAATTTAATTTTGGTTGGCAATTTCTAATGGTGGAAAACCAGGTGGGTTGTAAGTAATAAAATATACAGAGCGAGACACACGGCAGGCTTTGATTTCGATTTCGATTTAAGTAAAATTGTGTACATACGTATTTTTTCTTGTGTATGGTAAATGAATGAATGGAATTTACTAGAGTTTTTGTGTGTGTGTGTATTTACTGTATTTATTGTATGGAAAAGTCAGGGGAGAAAAGAGACTTGACTTGAGAAAATGACATTAAGGAATACACGGAGGAAGATGAATTAAATGTACATATAAGTTGGCCAGCAATTAGTGTAATTCCCGAAAGGGAATTTATGTGGCTAGAAGGAACCATTAAATTTCAAATTGCGAGTGAATTTGGTGAATTTGGTGAATTTAGCTTATTTTCATTTCATTTCATTCAGATGGTTTTGGGGTTTTCCTTCGTTTTCCTTCTGGGTCTTGAGGCTTTATTTTCTCTCGTCTTGGTTCTTGGTTGTTCTCTATAAGTAGTTCAAATCCTCATGAGTGTGTTCTATTTGTGTTGTGTTCTGCGCTTTCTCTCTCTCTTTCTCTTGTCCCATTTCATTTGTTCCATTACGGTTTTAATTTTATTACTCTATTCCTAGTTTGTAGTTTGTGTAGTCGCTTTTCTCATTTCCATTCCACTACACAGAGACAGGCAGGCAGGCAGGCCGGCCGAGAACCGAAAAGCTCATTGTAATTACAAGGCAAAAAAATTTATAGCTTTATAATGAAATTTCCTCCGTCCTTTTCCCTCTACTCGATCCTGTCAATTTTATTTTAATTTCCTCCCTTGTTTACTTTATTTTCTATGTACTTTTGAAAATAAAAAACTAACCGAAAAGTACGAAAAGAAAATATATATTTGCTTGACAAATGTCTATAAAGTTTTCTAATGAATTAATGCAGGAAATTATTTAGATACAAATGATAAAAAAAATGAAGATGAGCCGCCAAAGAATAAAATAAAAAAAGATGAAAATCAAAATGAAAATGAACAGCTTTCACTTTATTTTCTCCGAGGGAAAAGGAAAAGGAAAAGAAAAAGAAAAGAAAGTACAATAATGCAGCAGACGTTCTCACTTTCCAACTTTCCATCGTATTTTCAATGTGACACAGAGAGCACAAGGAATTTTCTCATTCTCATTTAACTCCTGACTTTCCCCGCTGCTAATTGGTCCTTGACATTTGAGAATCTTAAGTCGACTTGCTTTCCAACTCCCTTTCTTTCCCTTTTACTTTTTTTATTTCTCACGAATTTCATTGGTTTTTATATGTATGTATACGCACTGAAATCGTCCTCGTATATTCAGAATTACAATGACAATATGTAACGGGGGGATGGATAAAAAATTCTTGACAAGCTAATCGGAAGGAAACGTATTTGATTGTGTTCACCAGTATACTGATATGAAAATCATCACATGTTTTATAGGGACAGAGACGGAATATATACATATACATATACGGATATACAATTTATATATATAAATAATACGGGTGAGATCTCTCTGAATTCAAGGGGGCAAAGGAAAGAGAGAATCAAGAATCAACTTTGACTTGAACTTCCTATGTGTAAATGCATCTGTAAGTGTAAGAGGGGTGTTAAATTTAAGGAATATCACCGTAGTTCGTAGTTAGTTCGCATCGACGAGACGCATAGAATACATATGTATAGAAATAGACGAACGTTTGACTTTTCCTCTATTTCTTTACGTTACGTTACGTTATGTCTTAACGTTAGTGGTCAGAGCTGTGGAAAATTCTTAATTTGAACAGAGTGCGTGACTGAAGTGTTAAAACTGAGGGACGGCACGAAATAGACTCAAGAAAAAAGAGATGAAAGATCAAATCCGATGAGGGAAATGAGGCAACGAACGCAAGAAGGTTCTTTTTCTTTTTCTTGTTACAGCCAATGCAATGCTGCAATACTAATACTAATGCAATGCCATGCCATGTCATGCAATTCAATGCCAATAAAGAAAACTTGTGTGTAACCAAAGTATGTAGTGACTTAGGACAGGTATACTTTGACTTATGTATGTACATATATAGATATTCATCATGTAATTACTGGAGTATTCCAGTGTGTGTGTTTTTACGTTTTACTCTGGGCTTTCTTTACTAGACTAATTGTAAGACAAAGAGGGGTGGTAAGTGGTATGGAATAAAAATAAAAATCCCCGTCTTCTCTCTTCACTTCTTCACTTCTTCACTCTCGCTGTCTTATCGTGCTCGGAATTTTAAATTGGGAATTCTAATCCAATCACGAAACTGTACATGGGAAATTTCAATGGAGTTATATACAGTGTCTTAGATTTTTATTCCAATTCCAGTTCGAACTTCGAATTCGAATTCAAATTCGATTCTCATGGTTAGAATCTCATTGGTATTTTTGTATATACCTGTCCAAATATTTGTACAATAGAATGACTACAAAAAATTATGTCTGATTGAGCTTCAACAATTCAACACATAGTAAAAGGAGCTTAATTGATATTGAAGAAATTCTACAAGCAGAGTGAGAATTTCTCAAAATTGTCTGCTGTGTGTAAGTGGAGAAAGAGATAAGCCGTATATACATATACAATATACATATAGAATACACACAAACACACAATTGCATTCACACCCGACAAGTATCCGTATCCGTATCTTGATGACTACACCAATAAACTTGAGTTACATAGACACAAGGGCTTGGGATTTCATTTCATCCATATAAAAAACAACAACAAAACTATACTGATAGAAGTTATAGATAATAGAAAAATAGATAGCGAATGGCGAAGGAAAGGGCTGGATGGGAAAATGAATTTCGATGCATGTGGATATTGGATATAAAGGATATCAAAAATCAAAGGATCATGTGGCACATTCTCAAATTCAAATCTCACTCTCATGGTGCGTTTGTACTTTGTTTTCCTATATTCCTACTACCATTATGAGCTGGAACTATCTGCATTCTGTGTGTGTGAAAGCTAGCTAGTCGTTACCTACAGACTTCAGTAAATCTTGTAGACTTTGATCATCATTGAGAAGAGTCATAGTTGGAGTTGTTGGAGTGAGAGGAAGGGCAAGGACATGATACAACGACCAACGACTTGTAGCTTCGTCTTACTCACTATATGAAAATGAAATGCAATTCATTCAATGCAATGAAATGTTCAGACAAACACTGCACTCTGCATTTACACTTACACATCCGAATGATTTTGTTACTCGAGACGAATACTAATTCAATTCCAAAACAATTTATTATGTATTTCCACATGCGTATGAATTTCTATAATGTCAATCAATAAACTCATTTATCATTCATCATGGTGAATTATATATTTATTTTATTTTATTTACAGATATTCATATACTTAAGATATATTCCATCTCTTTTTCTTTCCTCACACACGAACACGAATTTACAGACTTACAGGAGAATTAGAAAGCTTAAACTTTTATGTTCTGATTGAGTCACCACATTCACCATTCACCATTCACCATCATCATAAATAAATACGCCAATTATTGAGTATTCAATTTAAAGTGTAAATCCTTAAGTAATGAGTAGTTAAAGTATTTATTATTATTATTGACGTTCCCCTGTTGACGCCTTATTTATTCTCATTTTCATTTCATAGACAATTATTTTACACAGTGTGACGATTGGATTTAAATTTTAAAATACATTTTTACGTGCAAATTAACTTTTAAAAAAATTAATTGACAAATGAGTGTGGGTCGTGATTGGTTTTATTCCATATGGATTTTCATTTTATTTTGGTCAACAGTCTACACCACCAATATTTGCGTCATTCATCATTAGTCAATTCTCCTAATCATAATCATAAAATCAGTCACTCCTTTTGCTCGACGTAATTATAAGTATTTCTTTCCGTCAACCACACACAACGTCACGTTGTAACTTGTTAATTGAAACTAGACTCATTTAACACGAACGCACAGTCACTATGCGCTAATGAATGAATGCTAAAGCTTGTTCGATTTTGTTCGCTGATGTAATTCATAATTAACTTGAACTAAATAGTGTTTATACTTTAGACTTATGAATTACGTATGGCTACGATCCTTTTCCTTGAAATTCAGCCTCATAATGTTTAGCAAGACTAAAAAAAAATCATTAGTGAACATCGTGATGATTTGTTCATAGATAAATGTTGTCAAAAAATACATGAATTATTGCCAGCATTACTAGACAAATCCAGTTAATTTGAGTTTGTCTGCGTTTGTGATGAGTTTTTTCTTCCACTTTTCCTCCACTTGATTTATTGATTTGTATTTTTGTATTTTTTGTACTTTTGATATCAGTTTGAAGTTTAAACTGGGTCAAAATCAAATCTTGTAAGGACTTTTGGAATTTTGAACGGCAGACTATAATATACAGCGTAATTGGAATTGCTGTGGATAATGATGATAAAAGCTAATTAATTGATGCGTAAATTTACGATTACGATTATGAGTAATTTGAACTTGATTTTAACGGTTCGTCACTTTGCACAGTAATTAAATTAATTTTTATGTATTGAACAGTACCGATAAATGCAGAGAAAATGCAGAGTTTTATGAGTTAAAAGTGTTAAAAGGAATGATTCGTCAGAAATTGATGGATTTTTTTTTGTATCATCATATTTATTTACCAATACTGCCTCGAGCACAAAGTGAAAAGCAATTTACCGTTGTACAGTTCGCAGTTGTAATCGAGATCGTAATTCAAAGTCATTAATGGAAATTTTCAATCCGTGGTGTGATTTTTTATAATGAGGAACTGACATTTGATTTGAATGTGTGAGCCTGGTTAAATCCAGATGAATTTGCGCATTTGCACAAAAAATGAAATGCTGACTCTGTGACTTGTGATTTGCGAGTTGTCCCCGTTGGGAAAAGGATAATTAATAATATTAGGGTTACATTTTTGATCCATCTCTCTCTCTCTCTCTCTCTCTCTCTCTCTCTCTCATTCTCTCCTTCTAATACAGTTTTCTACAGTGCATATGAATATTTTCATACTTATTGTTAGTGAAATAGAAATATAGGAAAAATGACAGATAGGAAAAGAGTCAATGAGAGAGAGTTCAAAGAGTTTATCTGATTTGCATGAGTTGAAAAATAAACTTTCATTTCGTTTATTATTTATCTGAATTATTGCTCCAGGCTCTCAAGGGCATTCTCAACCCTTCAATTCAATTCAATGGATGAAACCTTATTAAAATTATATTATACGTTTTAAAAAAGGTTCAAATCTATGTAGTCAAAGTAGACATTCAGACGGCAAAATAATAATAATTACAGCCAAAATATTATATATCGTATATTTGATATTTTCATTTTGTTCCCAATAATTCGATTCCAAATTAATTGGCAGATTCAACAAGTTTAGAAAAGTCTGTAAATCTGTAAAGAAAATCCTTGAATTCTTGAAGTGTGTGAGTGTTGGAGTTGGAGTTTGTATTAATGTAATTTATATTCAATATTATTCTGTGTACAGAATTTACTTTTGACGATGAGTCCGGTACGATTGTGACTATGAGAAAACAACCTCGAGACGATTTGGAATTGGTAGAACAAAAAAAAGAAAAGGATTGCTCACATAGAATTATCAATCAGTGTCGTCGAGCCAAGTCCAAGTCAAGACAGGAAAGGAAGTGAAGATTGAAATCAAAAATCCCTATCGGAATTGAAGCCCGAGTTGGAATTCATCAGCTCAGCTCAACAGAACAGAACAGAACAGAGAACGTATGTACACATTTTGTTTTATTGTTACTGTAAAGAATCGTGAATCATATCCAACTGCATATTTTGAGTCCGTATTTGCATATTGATATGTCCATGCATATACAGGCATTGCTATTACGTATTTATACTCTGAACATTACTCGATATCGATAAGACTTTTCCGTTTATACACATTGGCCATTGGCCATTGGTTTCATCATCTCCGCATGTCATCCACATTGATCCTCTCCGTTTATTGTCCGTCTGTCAAATCCAATTCTGATGCCCCCCAAAAAAATGAACCAACAAAACTAACCATAAGCCAACTCTCTCTTGGTTTCATTCACAATCAGAATCAGTATCCTGATCCTGATTCTGATTCTGATTCTGATTCTGATCCAGTCCTCAAACCTATAAACAAAAAAAACTAGAAAAGAACGGAACGCTTACGCTTACACTCCATTGACTCCATTATCGTTTATTGATGGTTTCTCGACATTTCTATCTGTAGTACAGATTCTGTACGCACATACATATCGGTCAATTGACAATTGACAATGCCATAGCAGTTAGCAGTAGAGTGTAGAGCTAATCGGATGGGAGGCTCATTCATATATTACGCAAGTACAATTTACACACAATATTATCATTACAATGGATGGGTCATTGTCATTATTAACTAAATGTGCTCGGAATAAATAAAATTACTCTACATTTTTACAAAGGACTTATGAAAAAGTACCTCATAATATCCCTCAACATCAACATCAACATGGAATGTAAACGTTTATACATACAGAAAATGCATAGATGAACATTTTTTTTTTACAAAGTTTCCTTTTTCCTTTGGCTTATAGGCGTGTTCAGTTCATATATAGTATAAAATGGGATATTTTGGTACTGGTAATAATAAGTCAGTCAGTCAGTCACATTATTTCATTCATAACACAGAGAGAGAGATGTAAAGAGAATTGGAATTATTTTTTAGTGTGTACTGCCAACAGTAGTTATATTGCATATTGTATATATTTATATATGTATGTATATATTGAATATTGCATATCGTCTGTTAAGTTCACAAACGAACTATAACGATTTTCCTTAATTTGCGGAAATACGACGACTGCGTCCGTCTTTGTGGGTAAAATTGTGAAACAATTCAGGGTGACAGAAAAGGTCATGGCAGACAATAATGTCGAAGGACCCACAGCTCCATCTTCAGCCCTTTGACCTTTGGAGCAGGTCAACGAAGTTAAGGAAAATAATTATAGTTCGTTTGTGAACTTAACACACGATATGTATTATGTAGGTACAGCAAATAACTAGTGTGATGATTGATATATAAATACTAAATACAGTTAGTTATTCGTCATCGTCATCGTCATCGGAGCCTGAATAGAAATGAAAATGCAATTGCAATTGCATTGGAAATTATATATATAAATAGTTGCTCCCTCCATCTCCATTCACTTCCCAGTTCCCACTTGGCACTTGGAGCATCAAATCATTGTCATTATTACTCGAGTATGTATTTCTCCCTTGTCATCTGTGCTACTGTGCCTCGATCCTCGATATGCCTCCGAGACATGTTGTATTTGTAGATATTCCATATTCCAAATGTATGACTGTTATATTGTTGACGACCAATTGTTTAGAATTAGAAATGTCCAATCCCTATTCTCTATGCTTCTATACTTTGTATTTACTATACATTTACTCACACAACACAACACAACACAACTCAAAACAACACATGTGTCGTATGGCGTAAGTATGTTACATTTCCTGCATGCTAACTGCACATACTCGTAAATACACACACACACAATTGTCTATATTAGCTAACCAACCAACACCAACATGATCAAGAGCCGCATGCCATGTTTTCAAGAGATCTCAGTTCTGTTTCTGTCTCTGTTTATACCGGCTCACTCACTTTCCACATCCGTAGTGTCAATTTCATATTGTTTATCTCAACAACTGAACAACACACAACACAAACTAGAAAATCCTTAATGAAATTTAAATGGCATTGTGCCCAATGTGTAAAAAAATATACATACCAGAAATTTGTCAATTGTAAATTCAAAATTGCAACTTTTCCTTTCTCTTCCCCTTTCCACACATCATTATTTTCACGTGAATTTTCACATTTTCACATTTCCATTGTTAAATAATTCTTCATAGTTTGAGAATATCTATTTCTATATGATATGGCTGTATTTCCGGATGATTTAACACAAATTCCTTGATCAATAAACTTACAAGTAACAATAAAAAAAAATTTCAGACTGTATTTAGTATTTACACATTGTTATTTGTGTATTATTTAGTATTATCATAATTTATGAAGCGAGAAGCGTTTGGAATAAAGAAATACATACATACATACATGTATGAATATACAAATTGGGTTTTGGTTGGATAAAAAAACCACAATGCTCATGATGAAGTTGTTAGTTGTAAGTAGGCGGAGGAGGGGGAAAAAACCTCAATGATATCAAAAGAAACAAGAGGAAACTTCCTTTTGAAACAAATGACTACTCACGACGCACTACGCAAATACAAATACAAATACAAATATTACATTGTAAATGCAAACACGTGTACGAATTTAAACTCATATCATTTCATATCATACTTTATATGTGTTTGAAATTTAAATGATATTCAGAATTAGAGTTGGAGTTGGAGTGGGAATTGGAATATTATGGAGGTACTTGAGAGTTCATTCGTACTCTTGTTTTAATGCTTGATATGAGATGATGACAGCCCTATAATAATAATAATAATAATAATAATAATAATAATAATAATAATAATAATAACATCATCAGCAGTTAGTCCCTTGTATACATACTTGTATTTATATTTCTATTAATCCACATATTGAATATTGAAATGTTTTTGTCATGTCGTTCTTCGTTCTTCATTCATAGAGCATCGTTTCATTGAAGTTTGTCGTTTGGATTTCATTGTCATTCACATGTGTGTGTGTGTGTGTGTACATTTACATTTGTTATTCGTCATTTGTCATGATGAGAGGTTTCATGGTGGTGGGTTTAAACTTTAAATGAGGATTTTTGCGGTCGTTCCTCTGACTCCTCCAGCTCTTGTTACATCATAAAAAAATATGATTGTACAAATCTTTCTGTCTAGTCACTATATTGAAGGAAAAGTCAATGGGATCGTGAGAAACTATAAAATATGATGTTCAAGTGACTTACTCTCTTTTTGCATTGAGAATCCCTCATTTTTCAGCGTGTACAACAACATCAACTAAGTTTTTCACGAATATAAATGCAAACGTGTCATATTTCCATTGACTATATATACGGAATTCATTGAAAATTCCCAATTCCCAATTCCCATTCATTTGATTCATTCCAATAGCCAATAAGAATCCATTAATTAATAAAAATTCAAATTCAAATTCCCATTCCCATTGAACATGTAGAATTCCGTCCCGGGTTTTCATTTTCCCCACTTTTTTTGGGGTAGACGTGCTTAGAAATTTTAGCGTCTTTTTTTTTCAGTCTTTTTTTATTTTGTAAAAGTATATATAAATACAGACTTTTTTTTTGTTTTATCCAATGTTGAGTCTGGAGATGAATGTAAAAAAAAAGACGCGCGTAATTTACACGGCGAGTTGTCAAGTGATGCAAAAATAGAAGGATTGTTTGTCGTCTGAGTCTCTGAAAAGTTATGCAGGCTATAAACATAACGATAAAGAGAGTGAAGGAGAGAGACAGAAAGAATGAGAGAGAGAGAGAGAGAGAGAGAGAGGGAGAGGAAGAAGACAGAAAAAGGTTAGCTGTAGAGTAGAGAGAAGCTGAGAAGTGCTCAGAGATGAGAGAAGGAGGAAATTGGACTAAAGTTTGCGCATAAAAAATATTGCAGGAGAGATAAAGAGAGTTAAGCAAAAGGACAAGGAAGATTCAGATAGGAAGAAGAAGAAGAAGCAGAGAAGAGAGTGATATGATAAGAGAATAACGTATAGAGAAATGGCATGGCATGGCGCAGTAAGTAAGTACATACACTCACTTACGAGTCTCGCGTGTGTATTCGTATTCGTATATGTGTATGAGTTTGAGTGTGAGTGTGAGTGTGAGTGTGTGAGTTGTGAGTGGTGTGCGAGAGTGCAGTCGTCGTCGTCGTTGTTCGTTGTTCGGAGAGTCACAATCACCCAGTGGAGAAAACACTTTTGTTGGCAACTCCATTTCTATATTCCATACAGTTCCTTTCTAGACTTTCGTTCGTCGAGAGCACCAAACGTGTACTCGTATATAGTCGTCGTCGTTTTTCCTTCTCTTTCCTCGTTCCTCGTTTCTCTCGTTCCTCCATGCTGCTCTGAATTGCTCCTGACTGCGTGTATGCAATTGAGTGAGAGTGAGAGCGAGAGTGTGTCTGTGTCTTCTGTGTGTGTGCCCGTGAAAATACTCACTAGTGCAAGTTGCAAGTGGAAATCAAGGGAATCCAAGTTTCGTTTCACTGTGGGGAAGTCCAAGTTCACACACGTCTCTCCCTTCAAATTACACACAACCAACTCCTAATATAATTTACGCACTCTCTTTCTCCCTGTATATTTCTCGGACTGAAGAGCAAAAGAGAGAGAGAGAGCGAGAGAGTGAGAGAGAGAGTTGAAGTTGAATGGAAAGTGCGGGTGGAGAGTTGTAAAGTGACTAATCGTACTTGTAAGTCCTCATCCACATCCAAAGTGTGTGGCCATTGTCTCGTTCTCGTTTCTATTCTTCTCTATATATAGGAGTTTTTCCCTTTTCGCTCTCAAATCTCCAAAAACTCTCATCTTTTTTTCACCCTCTTTCTTCACTTTCGTTTTCCTTGTCCTTTCTCTTGTCCTTTTCATTTCCCAACTGTTCGTGTCTAACTCTGGAATATTATTGAGAAGATTATTGAAGAAAAACTTGACGAGGAGGAAAGAAAAGAAAAAAGAGAATAAAAAAGAAGAAAGTTGTTTGACTTCGTCTTGATTCTTGATCTTGGTAGGTTTTTTGGCACCAGGGAGAAAAAAAAAGTTGTAATTCAAAGTCAAAACTCTCGTTTGTGAATCCCAAATTATCCAATATCGCGGTGAAAAAAAGTATTGAAATAAAAGAAATCATCATTCGAATTCTTTGACAGGAACTGTGTGTGTGAATTGGGAAATTTCAAATTTGTGAACTTGTTAGTAGTTTTTTTTTTTGGATATAGTAATAATTGAATGACGTTCACGTCATTGGCACGTGCGTCTATGTATAGTTCTTGATAATATATGTACATTGATTCTGATTTCCATGCAAACCGGATGTTCAGTCTCTCTCTACTCGACAAATTTCATGTCATTTTCTCGTTTTCATTCCTCACATTGGAAGAAAAAAAAACCATAGTCTGGACCTGTGAACAGTGTTAAAAGACTGAGCAACTGACGATTTGAGTGTCTTACACATATTTGTTCTTTTTGACACCATCCAACAGTTTCCATCCAAAATTCGACTCTCCATACAAATCCAACTGTAATTAAAAAGGATTCAGTGATGGATTTTCCATGTTTACATTGATATTTTTGTACGTATTTAAAATGCGTCGATCTTGACTGCCTACAAACTTTTAATATACAGATATTGATATTGGGCAATTGGACCATTTGAATTGAACCATTGAACCACTGTAAATTGTGACAGGAACAAATCGCCTTGTGAACTTGAGTCTGTTATTTTGTCATTTGTGTATTACTTGCATTTGAAATTCAACGAGAAAGAAATTTGATTGAATTGTGTAAAGTAGTAAAGTATAGTTTCAAGTGTATGTAAAATAAAAAGTGTTGGATCTCCAGTAAACTTTGAAATTTGAAACTTGAGTGTGCAGGGGGAAAAGTTTTGACATTTGACATTGACGGGAAAGAGCGCAAGAAAACGAAAACGAAACCTGGCCAATTTGTGACAGCGACAGCAACATTTTCCCATCTCCGTCCGACTCCAGCTGAATATTTCACTGTGTGTTGCGTTTCATCTTCTTCTTCTTCTCCTCGACTTTTGACTCTTTGACTTTTCCATTCTTCCCAACTTCCCAAAAGGTAACACACCATAAAATTCTCTACATACTTTTACCTCATGTACAAATATACAATATACATGCAAATCCACTGCAGTACAGGGAATTTAAGGGTAAAGATTGAATGTCTGACAAATAGAGATAGTTGCAAGTCAAATTCAAATTCAAAGTCAAGTCTATCTGTATAGTCGTCACTTGCCAAAGTGAATCTAGTTGAAAAGTGGAGGAGGATGCAAAAGTTTTGAGTTTTTTACCTAGAGAAATAGAGAACCGGAAATCGGTGAAGACATTTTTTTTTTTTTTTTGCCTTTGCATCTGCTTTGTATACTTTGTAGTTTGTGTAAACTTTTTTTCCTATACAAAATGTATACATGATTTTGTTAGTTTTCTTTTTCAAACAAGAGGCAAAGAAGAGGAGAAGACAAAATTCTGCATGCGAATGCCAAGTTTCAAAGTTTCCATGTGAATGTCGAATTCGAATGTGGATGTTCCCTTTTTTTACTTTTGGTTCCAGTCTGTACGCTAAAGCTATTTACGGGTTCAGTATATGCAGGGGAAAAAATAGCACGTTCAATTTCAACTATACATAAACTATGTACTGGAGCATCATGGAAATGTGAATAACGTTGAAATGAGTAAATCGAGTGCGGGTGTAATGTGTAAAATGTGTAATGAAGCCATGTATGCGTGAGACTCGGCAGCTGACAGAAGAGCAGCACAGCGGGTTCAATTCTTTTTATTCGAATTTGGAACTTGAGCTTCTGTCTGCACATAATATGCATATAATTCCTATCTATTTATGCAGAATATGTAACTCATGGTGTCAAAATTAAATCACCATTCATTCGTATGCAAATTTCCATAGATATTTCCCATCCAAATTTTCAGTTTCACTTTTTGAAGTAAAAGTAAAAGAGAAATTTCAAATTTTTAGCAATAGCAAGTCCAGTTTATTGTTTTGTTTTGCTTCATGATTTATGGTTTAATGGTTTATGGATCACCTAAACTAAAAATACCGTAGACTGTAGACATTTGAGATTTTAAAGGTTTTTTTTATCAAGTCTCGCCTATGTAAAGTTAACGTTGGAAAGAAATTTGCAACCTGAATTGTCATAAAAAAACCAGTCATAAAAATACTAGTGGATACGCAGAATATCTGTAGAACATTTGTGAATGCATTTAGTACGGTAATAATTATGATTATGACTTTTGAAATCACAACAACAACAACAAGAATAAGAATAAGAAAAGAAATTAGAGAAAGATTCACGAGGACATTGCTTTTTATGTATACGTAAACGTACATGAATGTCTGTAATATCAAGAATCAAGATGACTTGCCGTCTTTTAGATATATTTAGTCTTGAGTCGAGTCTTGAGAAAATATGCGATGGAAATTTCAAATTTATATAGTGTAGTTAAATTTTTAACAGTGTTTTGTTCAGGATTGCTCAATCCATTTCATTTTTCCTGTATCCACCGGATCATCACAATTCACAATTCACAATCATGATTACGATTACGATCACATCAAATCACACTAGGAAAACAATTGTATAGTTCCTAGCTGAAACAATTTGAGCTAATTACCCAGGTCCCAGATGTAACATGTGACAAATGTGAGGAGTCATTTATAGAGAAACATGAAGTTGAAGTTAGTCAAGCGGAGAAAGTGAAAGGTTGATGATATGCATGTTTTTTTTTGCATACAATTTTGCTGTATCTGTACTTAACGTTTTTCATTATTATACATCTGTAGTTATGTTATAAGGAAAAGAAAACTCGAGTTAACTCGAATTTTTAATGGACAGTGTAGAATTTTGTGGAATTGAAATTGTAATCATTCGGACAATGCAAAATTCCTAGGTATTTCTAGTCATAACGATAAAGATGGCAAACCATATACGATATAAAACACTGGAAAGTTGCAATCTGAAATGAAAATGACGGATGGATTTCTGATTTCTACATGTGTGGACTTTTGAAATCCAAAAATGATGTTTCCATTCATGTCATTTTCTGTAAACAAGAGAATTCCCATTACACACATGCTGTCACTGTCATAGACATTTTAGTGCAAAAAAAAAAAAACAGATGAGAGATCCATCCATCAAATATTTTCCTCTGTGCACTTTTCATTTTCATTCAAAAGAGTTTCATTATCCTCTTTGTTTGGATTTTGGATTATTCTAAATGTTCAAATCGGAAATATTTCTTTGATTTCTTATGATTATGATTGGGCTTGGGCTTGGGATTGGGATTTTAATGTTTATTGTGTGCAAAAAGTAGCTGAGTACTATCGCGACCTCATTCAGATTTGTACATGGGGAATTCTGGAATTCTGGAACAGGGTAAAATGTAAAATGAGTACTAACGAGTTTCCATTGTTGTTTTCCCCATTGTCAGCTTCTTGTCAGTTACTGAAGAGTCTATTTTTGACTTACACTTAAATGGACAAGTAATTACAAGAGGATTTCCCTCCTGTATTCTTCATTTCAAAAGCTCTCTCTCATTGTCATCATGTCGGTTCGCAAAAAAAAAAAAGTGCTTTTGCCATTTCATTTTCACTACTTCTTTCACTGTTCGCCATTTGGGTGCCATTAATTTTGCTCTTGTGAAGGGATTTTTATACGTTTTTACGACTTTGACTTAAATAGAGCTATAGAAAAGAGAGACCGCGACACATAGCCTTTCTCCGTATATTTCGTGTCAAATGTTTATTGTCCCTTTTCTTTGGTTCGATGGGTCAAAGAGCCATTCTCATGTGAGCCACAATACACAGTTCAAAATACAATGAAGAATGCAATGTACAGTGCGAAGAGAATTCCACATTTATTGTATTTTCCTTTTCCCTTCGTCTTTAGATATTTTTATTATTATCATTTGAAGACTTTGGGGGGATCAGAGAATTTGAGAATTGGAGAATTTGAGACTCAAAATGAAAGTGAAAGGAAAAATTTCTAATATTTTCATTATTGCTCAAACAAATTTATTGCAAATAGTACAAAGCTCAGCCGAAAAACGTTGTAAATCAAATGTGAGGAAGGGAAAAAGTATACACATAAATAATAACTGAGAATATTTGTAAACGTAATAAATTCCCACATGATAAGTTATCTTTGTAAAAAAAAATGTGCATGAAAATACAAATAAAAATCATCTGTCAAAATTTGAATTCTCTATAGTGAAACTTTCTCTAGTTTCTACTAAAATGAAAATATTTACATTTACCTATGTTTTTCCATTCACATTTAACTAGGATGATATTTCGAATTCGGTAAAAAACATTGCAGAAATTGTACAGATGAGCATGAAGATGAGATCGTAAATTCCTTGTTATGGAAGAATTCTTGTTCCTTTCAACTTTCAGTGAATAGTTGCAGGAACACGCATTATTATTGTTATTTTTATTTTTATTATGTGGTAGAGTTTTAGAGTTGCAAATTCAGACTTGAAAAGTAAGTATATGTGTCTGACTTTTTTTTGTGTGCGCGTGTAATTGTGTCTCGAATTGTAAGAGAATATAATTTCCTTTGCAGAGGCACTTTCTTCATGCTCATCGAGCCAATTTGCCAATTTTCTTCCCGTGAACAAGAAGAAGTAAATTTGTGGTTTGTATATATTTGTAGTCGTATAGGAAAGTGGGACACGGATATACACAGAGAAATGTAGTCGGAGTCGGAAGCAGAAACTTTAACCCGAAATGAAATTGAAAAGCTTCTACTTTTAAATTCTGGAATATGATTTAAGATGCAATTTTGTGCTGTTTTCCCTTCAGCACCTCGTACATTTACAATTTACACACACATATAAACATAGGACTTTTTTAAAGCTCCTTTTGAGAAATTGAGACATGAAAATTTTCAAGTTGAGTTGAGGTTGAGACAGTTTTGTTCCCTGTCGTCTGCTTTATTTTAGGGATTATAATTGACTTTGCAGATTCAATGTTTAATGTTTATTGTCGTAATATGTCAAGCCTCGGGATTTTTTGTTGCATAAACAATAAAACTAGAGTAAATAAATTGAAATTGAAATTTTGTATTATTTTTAATACACTCGAAGTTGATTCGATTACACTAAAAGCAAATGAAATAGATTGGTAAATTATATTGAATAAAATTCCCATTAGTCATTGTAAAGACTTGTAAAAGCTTTTTAAAGTTCTCTCTTTTAGGAAATCAATGTCCTTTGTAATGTTAATTTAATTTACTGTCAATTCCATTTAGTTAAAGGTAAAAAGAAAATCTGATTCAAACTGACACGCTCACATCTACGATATATATACAACACATCATCAAACTGTGCAAATTTATATGTGCAGATAAAATCAATATTATTTGATCTTAGTATTTTTTTTTGAATTCACCTATATATAGTCAATGTATATGTAGTTTCGGAGCACATATTTTCCTGTTATTGACTTACTTTTACTTCAAGTCATAAAAACTCTGTTCACCCAGGTTTTGTTTTGATTTATCAAAACGGCAAAATGAATATATGATATTTTCTCTATTTTCACAGATATAATATATTATATTATACTGGAAACCAAAAACCAAAAAGCTTTTAGCTTTAAAAGACACTAAATGTATTGAACAGACTCGCAAATGTGAATTCAAGGGCATTTATTCGTTTTGTTTTTTTCCTTATTTCCCGTTGGAAAAATCTAGTTCAGCCAAATATTTGTACTTATGTAGTAATTTCTTAACTGACCTTTACACATTAAATATGTAACTCGTGGTCGGCTGACATGAATTCCTATTTATTTTCTGTCCGTCTCTTTCCCTGTTTTCAACAGCTTCACACAACCAAAAGCTTTTAGTACTAACTGGGAAATTGCGACGATTGCGAAAATTGCAAATTGACAATGAAAGAGGCAGAGGAAAGTCAAAACATTTTTTTGTTGAGCACACACATGCACATAGAAACACGTGCGTTTCCATTTGGATTTGGATTTGGACTTTCGGGAAATTGGGAAAATTGCAAGGAAAAGAGATTTCCTCAAGGCATCTGTAGACTGCAAATTGCAGATTGCAGGTTTAACTTTTAACGTACCTATCAGTGATTTATTGTAGTTGGAGGGCGTAGATTTATTACCTCACCTACATTTCCAACCAAAATCATAATATTAAGTGGATATTTCATAATCACACCCTTAATACAGTCAAAAGTCAAATATACTCATAATTCATTATGTACACACGCACACAGGCTTGACTTCCCATTAGAATCACATTAGTATTCTCAATTCTCCAGACTCCACAGACTCCAGTCTGAATCTGCAAGTTCCAACGCTTGTTTATTTTTGTTGTTGTTTTCCATATATTACGGACCTGATGAGCAAGTTCAAATGGAGCCGTCGTTGTTTCTAGTGCGAATTCATATACACTACATGCGAAATACGAGGAGTGAGATAAGGTCATTAAAGTTTATTGATATGCTCATTTCGTCGTGTATATATTGAACGTGATGGAATTTGGAATTCGGAATTCGAATTATCATCCTCACATTATTATGGTGTGGAACTTGGTGTTCTTTTGGCTAAGGGGAATTGCGATGCAAATATACATATACTCGTGTATTTCCCCGTTAATAACAAATATCATTCGCACGAATGAACGAAAACGAATCCAGATGATGATGATGATCTTTTGTGTATAGCCTAGAGAATAAAAGTCATGATAATATTTAGAGTGAGGTTAGATCACATATCACACCAAATTATTATTATTATTACTATTTTACTATTATTATTAGGTCGTCATTTGCATACTCACTGTGTACATATTTGAGGTTCATTGCTTTTCCCCATTTCCATATTTGTTCCATTTGCTCATTGACTTGATAGATCTTGAGTCAGAGAGGCAGACCAATTGTTTTTTCTTCTTTTGCGTATACATTAGGGAAATTACTTTTTTTTTATTCGCACGAATTCTCCTCTCAACTTAATTTAATACAGCTACAGCTACAGCTGGAACTGTGGAATTGGTATTGGAATTGGAATTGGATGCTTTGAAAGGGGAATAAAGCCATTTTAATCCGTATCATCAGTAATAATAATAATAATAAGTAGCAATTTGCAAATGTTCTGCGTATGTTTGTTGTAAAATGTCTAATAGACTTGAACTAGAATTCTAGAATAGAACAAGGAAAAGGCAGAAGAAGGTCGGGTCTGGTCTCCAAAATAATTTGCAAGTAGAATAGAAGACGTAGATTGCAGATCAGCATAATAATAATTTGAAACTTGAGATTGCATGGAGAATCGTAAAATGTAAAGCTGTCGACGACTGTTTTGCATAAAACTACGTATGTACATTGAAAAGGTCATGAGAGAATACACATAATAATAATAATTCCAGAACCAAATCCAGAAACAGAACCGAGAATCTAGTTCACAGTGCAAAATTTCCACTGCAAAATTCAAAATATAGGAGCTAGAAAATTATGGTTCAGAAATTTAATTATAATAATAAGTAAGTCACAATATAATATAATATGTGTCTCGAGTCTTAAGTACTT
Organism: Gisinianus flammeolus; assembly: GCA_034699125.1. Classification (NCBI taxonomy): domain Eukaryota; kingdom Metazoa; phylum Arthropoda; class Collembola; order Symphypleona; family Katiannidae; genus Gisinianus; species Gisinianus flammeolus. The sequence goes on along the minus strand of JAIUND010001291.1, from coordinate 1,399 downwards.
AAGTTAAAACTTTGTGTACTGTACATGGTAATAATAATAAAGTGCCTTTGCCTTTGGCTTCATTTCATCATATATTAATTCCCCTTTTCAATTTGAATAACAGCTTTTGAAGATATAGTTTGCTCGAGTTCTACATTTCAATTTCTGTCTCAAGTAGTGAGATAATAATAATAATAATAATAATCATTATTATTCGTATTCAGTCTGTATTAGCACATTGAATACATACGTACGTACGTCCTCTCACTTTATTAGTTTTGTGGGCTCCCTTGGCCAATTTGCATGGCGAATTTTGCAAATTGACAAATTGGCAATATGCTACAGAGGAAATTTGATATCCGTTTCCTCGTCATTGCCAAAGCACACAGTTTCATAGACATGTCAATACACACACACGGGAAACTGAAAACCTCAAAATTCAAGTCCGATTCAATTTGAATACAAATAAATACATTTTTTTTGCTCTCAATTTTCTTTGTCAAAGTCCACTCTTTTCTTTATTGAATTATGAAAATGAGATTAATTTTAAATGAATTTCAAAAACATCAAAGGCAAAACAGAAACTTGTGCTTGTTGTTAGGTTTTCAAAGCTCTGTACTGTCTGTACAATGTAAATATATTGTGTACAATTCATAATCAATCATAAAAATTCAACATGAACGTCAATAAATAAAAATAAAAACAAAGATTATGAGGGAGGAAGTGACTCACACTCTCGAGAGTCAATTCAGTGGAAAAAAAGAGAATGACATTTTACATATTTGATAGGATTAAATGTAGAATGTAGACAATAGGCAGAGAAATGTGTCTACATAATAAAAATATGGGCATATTTAACAGGAAGTTGGTAGATGTATATGTATTTGAATTATTATCGAAAGCAGATTTATTTATCGACATCGAAACCAAACTAGTGCGTTGTGCTCCAAAGTCGAAACGATTAAAAAAATGTTTATTTCCTTGCACAGTGCTGACTGTTATATTTATATAATGGGTACAACCGAGTACAGAGTAAACTCTACATGATCAAGTGTATTTAAATTTAAATGTACACATTCGAGTACAAATAAGAATTTAATATTCATATTATTCTTGTGAATCCAAGTTGCATAATAATAATAAGTTTTAGGCTTTCAAGTTTCAAGCTGATCGTGAATTGCAATAGAGTTTGGAGTTTTGGAAGCAGCTGGATAAAGAAAAAAGTCCATAAAAGCAAAAACTGTGCGTGTTTGAACACAATTCAAATAAAAAAAATATTTGCACGAGTGAAAAAAACCACTAAACCTTGTTCAGTGTTTCGTTGCGGAAGGAAACGAGTAAAAAATATACAGGGTGTCCCAAAAGAACCATAACACTATTTGAAGTAAAATAACTTTTTTTTTTGTGAACCGATTTTGTT
>JAIUND010001290.1:0-38413 GCA_034699125.1 Gisinianus flammeolus | reverse complement strand
GCAAAAAATTGTGTGTATCAAAAATGCCCTTTTCTAAAAATGGTGACTAGTAAAATATCGTTAAAATAGGCACTGGTATGGTATGTGGTCATGGTGTGACTGAGCGTGAGCTAAACTGACACAAATGAAGGCAAATAGATATATATTTAAGACTGATTAAAAAAATATACATACAAACTCCAAACTCCTGACTAGGACAATCACAAAAAAACAATCATGGAAAAGACATGTGAATAATCCTGCAACCAATGATGACTGGAGAGCATATTGGTATAGTACACTGACTATACACAACATAACATCTACAGAAAGCGAGAGACGTAAAATCCTCTCCAGGCTCCTTGAGCTTTTATCATTCTATTTTAATCATCATTTATGATTTGAATGACGTACTGAAAGTTGAAATGATATTTATGTACTCGTAAAATAATATATATATTTATTTTAACCTATAAACTACAAAGTCCTCATTCAAGATTTAAATTTATGAAGAAAAAAGAAAGAAGGGAATTTGTCTTGGTCTCGTCGTGAATTTTTTCAATCATCAACAACATGTGGATGCTCACATCATAAATTTCTCATGTGTGCAGAATATTGAGGATATAGAAAATGTATAAAACTGCTCAATTTGCCAAAATAAAATGTCGTCATATATATCTGTAGGTACATTATATGAAACCATAAGTAAATCTTATCGTGGTTGTATATCTTGTATCGTGAAAATTTTGCAAAGTCAACTGTTTCTGTACATCATTCAAATTCCCCTATACAATATAATAAACGTAGGAATAAATTCAGCAGGGCTTAAATTCATAGGATACAAATATGAATATGATGGTCTCATTTTGAAATTTGAAATGGAGCATAATGAAGAAGAAAAAAAACGTACGGATAGTCTTTTTTTGAATTAAATTTTCATGCTCAACCTCCTCCTTCCCCACATATCCTATTAAACGTATATTAGCAGAGTCTACCATCAATAAATCATAATGCAGAATTAAAACTCCCCACACACACAAAAAAAATCATGTTCTATTTACTACTCGCTTTTCCATCCATATTTAAATACTTTTTGGTACAGAGTAAGTACAAGCTACAAACAAATTGTGTTTACATATACTTTTTTTTGAATATCTTGAATGTTCAATCTGAATTCTCAAGTGAAAAAAGGAAAAAGAAAAAGCAGACCGGAGAATTGAATGGAGAGAGAGAAGGAAAAGGAAAGAACTGAACCAGAATGAATTTTTTTATGTTGACTCATGTTTAAAAGGGGGTTGAACTGAGACTAAGAATATAAGAATAAGAATAAGAAGACAGGACAAGGATGAGTTGCTTACATAAGTCATCCTTATACATACAAAAAAAATTACGCACAATACAATACAATACAATACAACACAAATGAAATGAAATGAATTCAAATAAACAAAATATTTACTTTTATTGAAAATGCTCACTCTACTCAATCTGCCTATAGAAGACTTATCTAGTTATTAGTGAGACCTTGCTCAACCATGAAATATGTATATAAATATAAATATAAAATGGGCAGTGGACACATTTTCAGTTCTTTTCTTTGAGGAATAAACCCGCTACCATTTATAAAACCATTCCCTCGTTCCCCTTGTCTATGTACAAAATACAAATCCTCTCAGCCTCTCAATTTATCAACCACTATATACAATATACATACTATTATTTATTTACTTTCATAGCTCAAATTTCAAATCAAAACTATACGACATGATGTGGTCAATAATTCTATTTGGATCCTTTTCCCCATTTGAATCATCTCTTATACACACATTCGTTATTTGTATTATTTTTATTATTCCACCGACACTCACTCACACATTTCACACATAGAAAGAGAAAGAGACTCTTTCTTACAAGTTTTCCTATTCTCGCACCTTGATTTTGAACTTCAAATTAAAATAAATTAAAAAAAAAAAAGAGTAGTAGAGAAGCTGACTGCACAGGATGCAGGATGTCAAAAAAAAAAAAAAGTGTTCATTTACTTCCAAGGGGGCTGTGACCAGAGAATATCAATGCAATCATAATAAAATGATAAAGCAACAAGTGGAAAGGACTGTGGCTATTTCTAGGAGAGTGAGAATGTAGATATACTGTAAAGTTGTTATCAAATCTAGACGAGATTTGTATGCGTACAAAGGTTGTGTGTGTATGTAGTTGGACGATGTCTTTTTTATAGCAAAGAGTATCGTTCATCTAGTTGGTCCTCAAGTGATCTAAAGCAAGCAATCTGAAGATAGAGAGAGAGAGAGAGAGATGATGATGAGACAGAAAAGAATAGGAAGAATATTCAGTGAGTGATGTCAAAACGCCTCTGCCTTGGGGTTTTCGGTCGTCCGAAAGCCCTCTCACCCTGACTTACAGTTGACTACAGTAAATCATATACCATATACGCACCATAGGGATACAGTTGGTGGTGGTAGTGACCATCATCCTCGTACATATTGTCCATGCATTTTGTACATAGTCATTTTATGCACATAAAAGGTACATATACGAGTGTAAAATATACACAGTATCATGCTGATACGACGTCGTCTGTTCGCGTACTTCGTACATAACATACAGATATCTACGTTTGTGTTATGTAATACAGATAGTTTGTGGACGATCCTCTGTGCACTGTTCAAATTATAGCTTGAACTTTTAATAGTGAAAACTAGAGTTGTGTGTGTAAAATTTGTTGAGAGTTGAAGATTGGAGAGCAGAGAGATGAGAAAAATGAGCGTTTTATATCTCTGTTCTCTGTGACCAAGGTAAAATACAAAAATACATACATATATTTATATGAACGGTGTGACTCTGAAAAGTCAGAGGACTGCTGCAGATAAACATGCAGAAGATGCTGGACTGTTTCGTATTGTATTGTTACTAACAATTTGTTAGACATATGAGGCAAAAGTGTGTGTGTGTGTGTGTGAAAAGTCTGCAGTTCTGCAGTTCTGCAGTTGTTAGTTCTCCATAGCTATAGTTTGTTGTTTGTAGTTTGAACATGGCAAAGTCGTATTTCACATTGAGAATAATGAAGCATTAAACTACTACAATAAAATATATAATAGAGAGCAGAGAGGGAAAAGGACAAGTAATTTGCACAAACGTATGCAACTTGTGCAATTCTCTCTCTCTCTCTCTCTCTGCGTGTACTTGTATATGTATAGACTTTTATTTATACAATCTATAATGTACACGAACTCTTAGTAGTAGTATTATTATTATTATTATTATTATTACATGGTCGTCGTTCATATGTCGAGATGGGATGGACAAGACAACAGGAACTCAATGTGATGAGGATACAGATGTGAGCAAGAGTTTATCACAAGACCAAAGAGACAGAGAGAGAGAGAGGTTTCGTAGTTTCGTCCAACAATAACAAAGTGCTCCGTTTCTTTTTCTTTCTTTTCAAGTATATAGTCAATGGATATTTCTGTGTGTCGAGCACACACACACACACGCAGAAAAAGTAGAGAAAGAGAGGAAATGAACGTAATTCGAAAAATGTACAGTACGGTTTTGGTCTTTTTCTTTGTAAATGTAAAATTGTAATTGAATTTTTTCAATTGGATCCCAAGTGGAGATTTTTTTTTTGTCATTGTGTGTTGGAATATTACAGATATGGTATGTACAGAGTACAGATACAAATGTATGTGAAACTGTGAAATAATCATTTGAATTACGGAGAAGGTAAAAATGAATGTGTATTACACACAATAAGTAAATGGGGGGGAATGGGAAGTATAAACGGAGGATGATTAAATAATATATTATAAAAACGAATGTGAATGAGGGAAACTAAATACGTTTTCCCATTTACAATTTGCTCGTACACAAAGCCAATCATAACAATGTCTAAATTCTTCTTCACAAATTACCCACCACAAAATCTACAGATATATTTACTTGGCTATAGTTTTTTCCCTTTTATTCTCCATACAAAAACCAACTTACGACTGATTCTTAATATGTGAATGACAACATTTTTGCGTCACACCTCAAGTCAATCACAATTAAAGATACGACTATTAGCTTTGCATTAAATTGGCACTGAAGTGACAATCTCAATTTTCTGAGGATAATACAAATCATACACACATACTTTACTTTATGACTATACAGATCGTAAAAAAACTGAATGAAAATATTTATGGTACACAAAAGACGATATAATAAGCATTCAATTAAGGATAATTTAACAACGAAAAGAATCCATATTTTTAATAGAGATTTAATTCACTCAGTACGTGTACATATAAATTTTCATCCTCCTAATTTATATGCATATTTCATTATTAAATACATATAAACATCATTCAGAAAGAATTTGACGAGAGTGAAATTATATACTCTGTGGATTTTACTTTCCTCTGCCTTCAATTGACTCTCATATTCATGTAGTTAGTCACCATGCATTTATACTATTGTTAAAATCCTTAATTTTGAAATTACAGACACGCAATTCTCACACTTTTCCATCTCTTTCTCCTTATTTAATCGAGTAAATATGGTCTGACGTCTGAAGTAAAACGAAAGAATGTCAATTGTTCCCATGTAAATGACATGATTAAAGTGTGGCATCACAGCACTTTTTCTAAACTGGGTAATTTAAATTTCTTTTGTTAATCTCAGATTTCTATGCATTTCTACAGTATGCATATTCCCACAATTTGGAAGCTATACAAAAAAATATGTGTTCTCACCATACACAGAAAATAATGTGAAAAGATGTTTCAAGACACAGTGCAAAATGCAAAAAGAAGCATAAATTGTATCGATATTTGTTTAAACAAAAAAAAAACGTCACGAAGCGAACTCAAACTTACTGAAAAATATGTTTACTTCCTGAAATTCCTTTGCAAATGATCACATTGGCATTGCCGGTAGTGGAACTTTAAACCTGCCTCAACCCAACTAATTGTAAATGCTAAATGGAATTTATCTGTTTGTTTAATGATTTTCTAAGTTGACTTGTTGTTATTATTTATCATGTTGCTGTTGTTGTTGTTAGTTTTTGTATGACTTTGTATATATGTGTAATTACAAGGGGAAAATACACAGTTACGGGTGAATATGCTTTAAATTTGAGGTAATTTTGTCAAAAAAGTTGAGTAAGCAAAGCTATAACATACATATGCCAACGAGTACGAGAGTTTATTGTTCAAGTTGTTGGCAAAACAGCAGACAGACATAATGAACACGAATAGATGACTTAAGATGAAGTAAATGCAAAGAGATAAACAGCAATTCATTAACTAAACCGGCCAACGCATCATCAGCATCGTACGGATATATACAAACATATGAGGATTTTAAAATCAGACACAGAATCGCAGATGAGTTGAGTTGAGTAAAACATTTATTAATAATAATAATAATAATAATAATAATAAGGAGAAGAAGACGAAGGAAAAGCGAGCCAGGAACGTGTGACTAAACAAATCCATTTAAATCTGTAGAGGCTCTTCGTTAGAGGTAGATACCCCGACGATACTTTATATACTCAGCACATATATACCAACTTCATAACAAAAGTCTACGAGGAAGAAAGAGAGAGAGAGAAAGATGACTGAAGACTAAACATGAGAAGGAAAAATTCAACTGACAGCCAGAAGAATCTCAAAAATAAATTGACTTCTTGACGGGTTGATTCGTTCCACGTAAGGATATTTGCAAACAAAAACACTGCAAGTGTAATGCAATCGGGATCGCATTATATCGTATCCATATATATTATTATTATACTCATATATATATATAAGTTGAAATATATAAGCACCATCAAACCAACTTTAACTTTGAAATCTGCATAAACCACTATTTTCAAGAGGAAGTTTGTCATTCAACATTGAACATTCAACCATTTCCTGCCACATGTATACCTTTTCCTTCACTCAACTCACTCTCATACTTTATCCTTATTATACAGATATATATCGTATGCGTCGGACAATTTTCTTTAAAAACTTGTATGGTATGCATACTTATATCGCCTATATGATTCTCGTTGGTTGTCTTCATTAAAAACTAAAAAAAGTCTCTACGTGTATAAAATTCTTATTACATTACACCTTCTCAAAAAATGTACCCAAAACACAAACAAACTTTTCTCCCCCCTTTGATGACGTTTCATTAATCGCAAGTTCAAAGTCAGGAAATAATTTTATACTTCAACTTGTTTTTGTGTATGCGTGTGTGTGTGTGTGTATATAAAACATAAAAGAAGTTCATCAACAAGAGTAAAGTCAAAAAGACGGAAAAAGGGGAAAAAAAGTTTTACATGAATTGTAATAGACTGCCGTAATAATAATAATAAAGAAAGCAGTAAATGAGACTAGAAAATAAATCAAATCAAAATTTTTACTCGTATACAGTAAACAGTAATCATGTGAAATGAAGTATGTAATAGGCTTTGAAATTATCTCGTTATTATATATATGAGAGGACTTGAGCGATAAAATTATTATAAAATCCCCACATAATACGAGCTCTCCAGTATTCTCCATTATTCCATTATATATGGATGCATTGATGATTGATGATTGATGATTGATTGGGAATAAATAAAAAATGGAAAAATGAAAATATTATTTAATAAAATAATCATTGTGTTCAAGTTCACGTGAGCTATCAATAAGATTGTAAATCTTATATAGTAAAATCATTTGTTAAGCGTAGGCATGGACTCTCAATACTCTCATGATCACTACAAAGTCATTTGATATTTTATTTTGTTCCAGTCCACAATGGGAAATGGGAAATATCTCTGTATATGTACAAAGGGAGAATGAAATAGATTTGTCTAATCGTAAATGCTCACATTGTGTGTATCTGTAAATTGAGATATATACGATAAGAATTTTTCATGATAGAAAAACGACAGGGTTGCTATGTACATATGTACTTTGCTGCATGGACAGAGAAAAAATACCTTGTGTGTTTTTACTATATTGTATATAGAGACGTTTGTTCGGAATATTAGTCTGGACGTCCCATGGTACTGGGACGGTTGTTGTAATAGTAATGAGTCATTTGTGTTGTGTGTATATGTGTGTGTGTGTGTGTGTAATTGTAATATAACAAGGTAAGTACTTACACGATGTGGAGCGTTCAGGATGCGATGCACAGTGGCAATCTGATTGATTAACGGCAGGTGTACATTGAAAGTGTATGTAGGAGGTCTCGTGGGTTCTGGAAATAAGGACGGACAAGCAAAGGGATCCGTATCGTTCAAATACTGAATTCGACAGCCGTACGTTTCCAAAGGCATTATATTATATTTCTCTATATCACTGGCTCACTGTGGCGCAGGTCACGTTTAAACGTCAATTAGTTGGATTCTCAACAGACTGCCGAGTGAGTGAGGGAGTGAGTGAGTGAGTGAGACAAAGTTAATTGGAGTAATAATAATTAAATCAAAAACAATTCAATCCCCGTTATTTAATTCAAGATTTTTTTTTGTTGTTTTTGTATTTGAAACTTTTACTTTTAGTTTTTAAAAATGTACAACACACACGATGGATTTTTATATAGAGTTCGTTTCGTTTCGTTCACATTTTGTTTGAGAGTATAATCCGAGAAGGAACTGTCTGTATATATGATGTAGTAATTAAATTAAATGTGGGTTCGGGTGAACATAAATGCACGACCTACATACTCCAATTCGAATGTATCTCATTAGCCACACTTGACTCATGTTATCTTTTCAAAAAGAAAAATAATCTGTCGTAAATTAATGTTCAGTTCTTCCCCAACCAACCAATGTACAATGTATACTCGTCCTCGTGGTCCAATATACACACAGACACTTTACTTTACACAATGTGTGTGTATGTGTGTGCGTCTATTTGTATATACACAACAAAGAAACGTTACCAAGTTCGAGACACTTGATCGACTAATCTCCACTCTTAACTTGGATGTATCGATAGAGCAAGAGGAACAGCAGATTGTTCAAATTGTGAGACAAAAAAAAAGATCACAACATCGATTCAATTGGGAAACTTGTGTAAAGTACAAATACACATTAGGAAGAGACTGTGGACGTATATATCTTAGTCATTTATTTACATGGACACCCAAACACTGTATGTGAATGTGAAAACGTCTTTTGTCCTTCTCGAACTGAAAACTGACGCTCGACTCTCAAGTCTTTTTATATAATTTACGTTTCCATTGCACCAGCACCATGTGATTAAGTTGCATTGCACTCACAGAGTCAATTAAATCCAACGACGACGAGAGGAGACAGAGTCAGCCGACTAGAATCAGCTGACCTAATGAATATTTAAATTTAAACGTACACACACACACATGCACAAACACATGAACACCAAGAGTTTTCCAGTGAATCTCAATAAAATTGTAGCGTTCAAGATATTGAGAGAGAGAGGGGAAGAAAAAAAGGCCAATTGAATTTCATTCAAGTCCCACTAAAGATGTAATTAAAAATAATTTGTTTTCTTTTTCTTGCTTTATTCTCTCTCGACTTTTCACTTTGCTCTGTTCAAAATAATAATTAAAAAAGTGTCACAATATTTACTCCTTGGAATCTTTCCTCGACACCTCCATTAAAAAAAATTCACGTATCCAGTTCACACTCAAATTTTTCAAGTCATTATTTATACAGGGAAACTTTGATGATTTGAAATGAGTTGATTAAAGTCACTATACAATACACCAACACTTTCAGTGTGTAGTTTTAATTTTAATTTTAATTCCCGAGTGTGAATATATATGTAAATATCCAAAAAATCTTGTCCTGTATATATTCTTTCTCATAAAATCAAAATGATTTTTTTTCACGAGGACTTTCCGATGTACACTGCATTTTCCACACCCGAATTAAAAAGATTCTTTGCCTTTGCCTTTGCCCTGTAGGCTTTACTCACACAAATCAGAGAAAGAAAGAGAGTGAGGCACAACACGAAATGATGAAGGGAACCCCGAGAGCACTTGCTGTTACTGGCTTTTGTCTTTTAAGATTTTGAGGCTCGTTTAGAAATAATTAGAAAGCCTTAACCTTCCAACCACAAAGATATTTAATATAATATTTCTGGTGTGTGTATTGTATCCGATCAGATCCTTCATTGACTCCAATTTCTCATTGCTGAGTCTTCACTCCTCTTGTGTGTGTGTGTATTTTGTATTATTATTCTTGTAACTTTTTTTTGTTGTGTCTGTCTGTATAGAGTCAAGAGGAAATAAACCCTTTCCGTTCTCATATCACATCACCCTTTGATCAGAGTGAGGGAGAAAGAGAGAGAGAGAGAGAAGGAGAGAGAAATCTTAAACTGTTTACTCTCGATGATTGGATTTGTAAGTTGTGTGGAATCCTCTATAATTTTTCAAATCAGGTATATAGATTATAATGACTGGTATTGGTGAGAGAGAGAATGATTTGATTTAGTTCTCTGGCAATGAGGAGTTTGTTGGAGTGTGGAGTGTCGACGTGTCTATGTGGTGTTTCTTTCTGTGATTCGTATGTCGTATATATATTCAGATTGACTTTTCGTCGCTTTTATATATTTTATAATATTTTACTTGTGAGGAACGAACGCGAGAACGACGTAGAGTCGTATAGAGCGGAGGGAGACACGAGTGTGAGAGAAAGAGAAGAGCTTAACTGCATGTGTGCAGCCAGCGTGGACGATCGACGACTGGTTTCCTATGGTATCTTTTCTGGGCCTATAGTCACTATTCTCTTCTGTTCTGTTCTGGTTCTGTTCTCTTTGAGAGCTCTAGGAACAAACCAAACGACGACGCCGAAGACTATTCGTCTGCCTCGAAGGAAAGGAAACCCTACCTCGACACCAACACACTACATACACAGTACACACACATAACATAACATAGATACTAGTACGTATTTATGTGTAGGTATACTTTTGACTCTTTTCTTTTCCATGCCACACTCACTTCACTCACTCGCTCGCTTGCTCTTGCTCTTGCTCACTCACACACGTAATATCTAAGTAAAAAAACCGATGGTCCCTACACAACTACACACATATGTAATAAAGCGAGAGGTCCGTAGTTTAAGGGTAAGGAGAAATGCATGTGTACATGAATACAGAGATATGTTTGTTACCTTCCCAGATAAAGATGAGACATTTGTCTACATCTACTTCCACTTCTACTTTTACACTGTGAACCTTATTCCTTATTACACCATGTCCCTCTTTAAACCTCCTTCTCATTTCTTTAACTCTTCTCCACAAAATTTCCACACATACAGATACGATTTGTAATATGTAATATGTATATGTACAGTGTATACTACTATGTATATACATTTACACACACACACACACACACATACATTACAACAAAACCTGGCACCGTGTCCATACTATTTTTCCACCATCCTCAAGCTAATATATACAGATATTACAGATATAAAAGTCTGTACATGTTTATTTACGCCCGCTGGTTTACATACACCATGGTATTTTTCTGAGTCGAGCATGTATATGTAAATATAAAATATATCTATAGCCATAGCAGGATGTTAGAACTGTTAGAAGACGAAGGAAAGTCCGATCTCAGTATATATTGTATTTTGTTACGAAATCCGAATGATGCTAATGTGAGTTGAGATTCTCTAAACGTATATATTCAAATTTCAAATTGAAAGTTGAGAATAAAGAATATGCACATTATTATGCTTTCAATAGGTAAAAGAAAGATGGGAAACCGGAACAGTGGCAAGCTGCACTGGAGAGTGCGGAATATTTACAATACAATTCACAAGTAGTCACTCTGTCACTACAGATATCCATATTCCTGGCAATGACGACGATGCGGATGAAAAATGAAAATGAAAAGAAGAACAAGAAAAACCCGAGCATATTAGTATTCGTCCCAGTCTCAATCTCAGTCTCGGTTAGCGGGCACATGGACAAACAATAAAATTCTTCCATGTCAGACTCTTCTCTTGCATCTTACATTGTCCGTAAGATTCAGATTCAGATTGCCCATGGCAAGGAAGAATCCGCACCTTGAGTTTTTTTCCTCTCAATTTTTATTACACACTATTCGACTCTCTCTCTCTCTCTCTCTCTCTCTCTCCTCGTAGAAATATTACAAGACGAGAATATAAATATTTTTTATGTATTACCCATATAACACATTGTTTTTTACATAGGCAATCATGTAAATTCGTAATCTCATTTTCATTTGTTTCATTTCATGAACTCTCAATTGTTTGAATTCATTTTTTGGCTTTTGACTGATTGCTTATTGTGAGTCATTATATAGTCTTGATGTTACTCTCGAAGAAAATAAGATTGATTCCGTACATTCTTGAGAGAGAGATATGTAGGATTGATTGGTGGAATTTGATTAAACTTGGAAATGCTCTGATCACTAAACTATACAATAAATCCAGTACATAATCTCTAATGACGGTAATGACTCTTGAGAATGAGGATGAGAATGAGAAAAGTGAACAAATCTGTATAGGTATAATCCACATCCCTTAAGATTTGCAATTTTCAAGATTATATACTGAGTGACTGTGTAAATACTTTTAGACTTTGAAAACCCCATGAATTTCTGTGTGTGTATAATGTATTAAGTCATAAAAATGGATTGAATGGGTAGGAAATTGCATTGTTTTCGTCATATACTTAATTGAGACTACGACTGAAGTTATTCAACATTCGCTTATGTACGATGAGATGAAGAGTTCACACAGATTATAATAAAAGACAAGGGTTAACATTCCAATGTCATCATTTTGTATTTTTCATGTGATTCTTCATATAATATAAAGATACTACTGTTTGCAGTTGCAGTGTGCAAGATAATTAATTGTGAGGTTAGATTAAATTACAATTGTATATGCCATTATCACCTTGATTCACATTTGTCATATATTCGTACATACAGTTATTTGTGCCCTGTAGAACGAATACATTGGTGGTCGCTGTGTGTGCGTGGAGAGGCGTTTTACACTATAACAAAAATGAAGGATTTTCCATAGTAAAATAGAAAGTAGGAAAGAAAATTGAGGTGAAAGACATTGTCAAATAATGTACGTACGTAATGGATGAGGAGGAAAGTGAAGTTCATTTTTACCGACGGCCTTTTATTTCAGAGTTAACTTTCCAGTCCGTCCGTGTGTCTATGCTATGTGTGTGTGGTGTGTATACAAGTCAAATTTATGAACAACAAGGTAACTCCATGTTACAACTCTTATTATTATTATTATGTAGAAATATACTTTGAATGGAGCCTATATTCAAACCGTGTACATATGGTAAAAAGGTAAAATAATATGTACAAAATGTGTATGGCTTGCCTTTTGAGTCCCTCCGCCGTCTGTCAGAGCAACAACAACAAAACTCGGTACACACTAAAAGTTTTGCTTTCAGTCAGACCACCGGATGAGATTCAAAAAAGTAGTTAAAAAAAATTCTATCTGTACAAAATGTATATCGTATATAGACAGAGAGAGAAAGAAAGAAAGAGAGAGAGAGAGAGAGAGAGAGAGAGAGAGAGAGAGAGAAAGAGAGAACTGTACAAGGGAAATTCCATTTAACTCGCCCAATCATTCATAATACATGGACAGACATGCTTTTATTTATTTTCTTAAGGTATACATTTGAAATGTCAAACTGTTATGAGGGCATTGTAAATTGACCATCACTCCAGCTCCAATTACAATTTGATTGAAGAATCGGGCAGAAAAATGAAATGATGGAAATATGTGTACATGGATGTAAAAATTGTAAATGAATGTAAATGAACATAGCAATGGAAAATAAAAATAATACATGAGCGGAGAACCTCAGTTTTTTTTATCTACTACATCTTTACAGATGAAGAGAACACAAGAAAACGTTAAACAGAGAGAGGAAGCTATAGCAGAGCTATACACACCATCTCAAGAAAAGAACGACCAATTATATTTCCTCTCTTTGTACAATCAAACTAATAAAATGATAAGATTTACTACAAGGATTTTACATCTCAAAAATATTAAAATACACACACACACACGTGTATAATAATATGCACTCGGGAAGACATTCAATTAAAATGGAAATGTCTTTTTAAAAACATGATTATGATTATGATTTGAGGGTATATAGTCGGAAAATTTATATAGCATTTAAATTTTTAAATAAAAGGAAAGACAACACTGAACGAACACTGCCAAACGGAATTGTCTGTCTCCACAATCCCGAATCATATAAAGTTATTAAATAAAATTATTATCAATGTATAATACATTTTGACTCTTGTGTAAATTAAACATTAAACCTCGACGGCTGCCAACCTGCTCATTCCACATCCACAATTGCACACAGATATAGCAGAGGAAGGAGAAAAGGCTAATGAAATGAAATGACCAAGATTCTATATGGATGTACCAAAACACCAAAACAGTGAGAATATACATAAAGAGCGAGAGAGAGAATGCCGTGAATATCTGTAGATAGAAAAAATTGAATTGTAAAAAAGCAATTACATTATTTTCGCACGGATCATCTAATCGTGATAACTTCAATTATTTTGACAATACCGAAATGTATACATTTTCAGTTTGGGTCTTATTCGCCTGTGTGTGCGGTAGCCGACTGATTGATTGAATTGTTTCCTATATTCACTATATGTATTTACTAAAAAAATGTTTTCCAATGAAATCTCTCTCTCTTTTCTCTCCGTATAAAGTTTCTTTATGAAAAAATGAATGTGTGTGTCTGTGTGTATTTCAAAACCTAAAATCTGAATTACACAATGCAGAAATTGTTCATATTTTTTTTCATATAGACTGTCAAATGTAAATTTGTTTTGTGCATTCCCCTTTGTTCATAAAAAAGAGCATTAAATGAGGTAATTTTAAATAGAAGAGGACGATCATTAAACCGATTGCACGCTCATTATTCTCTCATGTTTTCCGTTTTCCATATCTGATTATATATCGTATATTTATACATATTTGTCGGTTTATGTTTGTATGTAGTAGTTGACTCGAAATTGTTGAGTCAATAAAAAGTACGTAATAATAAGAATAATAATGAATATGCATAAGAAAATATAAGAGTAATATGTAATAAGAATGTGTAAAAGCAGGGGGAGAAGTGAAGTATATCACAAGTTACAATCTCGATCGTCGTCCCTCTACTCTGCTCTGTTCCAGTACAGAAACCCAGAAAAGAGCATTACATTTTTTATGATTGAACACACCTCAAATGAACTCTAATTTTGTACTCGTGATTGTTCAGGTTGATCAAGTTGATGTGGGCAAATGCACATCAGTTCATAAACACAATGATTATTCAACTTTATTTATACTGTTAGCAGCAGCAGTGTATACAAGTATGCACCTGCTATGGAACATGAAACATATACACATAAAAAGCATTTCCTCACAGAGTCAACTATACCCACATCACAACTATAAAGTTCCTTAGTCAAAGTTGAACCCATCAAGAGAGGTGCACATTTAAATTCATGGAAAGGTATATCGTTTCACAAAATAATAAACAAATATATGAAGAGGTGAGTTCTCAGTTGTGAGTTGTGAGTTCACACACCAATATAAATATACATAAATAAATGAATGCCTATCCATCAGCCCCCCAATTGTTTGTGTATGCTAATCGAAGGAAGGGATTTAACGTGAGTACATGTATCGTATGCCAAAATGAATAATAAGCAATAAGCATAAGAGATTGACTCCAATCAAAATACCTTTTCGCGTTGACTCTGAGGAATTAGTCCGCCGGAAGTGGTTTCTTCTGCCGTGCCGGTAAAGTCCCTGCTACTACTACTACAGCAGCTACTTTGAATCTTCGACATTGGTGGCTTTACCATCGCCCCGGAAGAACTTGAGCTGAAACCACATATACATACAAGAGAAAAAAAAATTGTTGGCATTTACATGAGTTTGTGCATGAGATTTTATTGGATAGTGTCTGTCATGCAAATCTGAAAATATATACACACTCTCATCCCTCTTCTTTTCCTTCTCCTTCTATCTGTAGTTTCTAGTCCTATCTGCATGAATGTGTATAGTGTATCTGTATACCTACCTACCTAATACCTATATGTGAGTGTAATCCATACATTGAAATTCTTTAAGTTATTTCTGCCTCTGTGTGCGAGAGTGCGAGAGTGCGAATCCTGATGCTACTACAGATCAGATGATCCAACAACACGCGTCTCTTCTCTCTCGTACACTTCCGAGTTGAGCATTACACAGACAGCTTTGAACATTTTGCCAATAAGTAAAGTAAATGTGGGAAAAAACGAGTAAGAAAAATGACAACAAAAACAAAATGTGTACACACAAAGGATGAAAAGTTTCCAATAAGTTTCAAAATGTATGTTGTACATCAATAAGCGTGATATTTTATACCATATTTTACACAATACGCTTAAACGTCTGTGTGAGTCAGAGAGAGAGAGAAAGAGAGAGAGAGAGAAGCTCAAACTCCTGTCTCGGATTATGGTTTTTTGGTCCCTATAGGAAGTGACACAAACAGCTATTTTTAACTGAAAAGGCCAAATGACTAGATGTACCACGGCATGATGATGATGATGAGGAGGAGGAGGATGTTGTGTTCAGTGTATATAATATATAGATTCAGGATTTGGTAAGATTGAGGACAAAGAAGCTCATGTCACTCTCTCAATCTCTCTCACTCTCTCCCTTCCTGAAATTTCTACCATCCGACGAAACGAACCAACCAACCAGCCAACCAACGAACCAACAAAGAAAAACCACGCTATATCAATCTCATTTTACATATTGTCCCGAGTGTAATCGGTTTGTATATCCGGACACCGCAGCCAAAGATATACACACAGAGTCGAGAGTCGGAGAGAAAAATAGAGGAAAAGGAGTGCACTGACTGACTGATGTTTGAGTGAGAGAGAGACGACGACGACGATGATGGATAGTCAAAACAATGTGTGTTCCAAATGAGGTGGGTTCAACAAAGGCAATTATTTTTTTCTCCACAGTTAATTTCCCTTTGAACTCTCAACCAAACCCCGTACAGACAGAGACTAGAGACAAATGTAACAAACTCAGTCTTATTCCTGTTTGACTCTCGCTTCGAGCTCCAAGTTTCATGGACTACTTTACACCATTTTTTTAGGCACTTGTCCAGAAGATTTGCACACCAACATTGGCGGATTTTTATGTATTTTTTCACAAAACTCTCAATCACTTTATTGTCCCAACAAGAAGAACAAGAAGAAGAAAAAGAAGAAAAAAATAACTGTCGATTCAACAAAATCCAAAATAAAATATCGTATACATATTGAGTATTTTGAGTTGATTTGTCGTTCATTCAATCACAAAATGATTGTTTCATGACCCAACTGATGATTAATCTCCATACGATCGTTAAAAAAAATTCAATTTTATTCCCGACAATTCTCTTGATTTAATAGCTTCAAAGTTGAGAAACTTTGAGAAACAAAAAATGTCATGCTCAGCGTCATTTGAATTTGAATGAGTAATGTGGAATGACAAGTTGCTCGTGATCTAGTTTTGATAGTTGACTGTGTTTTCAGGTTTATTTACAGTTCAGGATAAAAATAAAATCACCACGTTTCCAAATAAATATTTCACCATAAGTTATTTCACCTCAGTATGTAAAAAAATGTGAGTTCTTTAGTGTTTTATTTATATCTGTATATCGTCCACTTGGATGAAAACATGAGGGACAACTAACGAAGGAGAAGGACACGTCAAGTGTTTTATCCAGCCGGAATGTCATTTAATGAATGGAGATGGACCAAAAAAACTATGTATATCCGTATACACAATATATCTGTATATCTGTATATTATATTATACATACCTCGCTCGTAATTGAATTCAAGTGCATGAATAAAATAGAGAGATGAGATGAGATGAAGGCGGGATATGGTAGTCAAGTAATACAGAAATCTACACAAAAGCAGAGGGTCGTTCAGTCCTTTAGTCCTTCTCGTTTGACAATAAATACTAATAATAATGTGTGTGGTGTGTATCTTGATGTACTCCTTACTCACACGGACTGACGGCTGCTTAGCCCATGGAGAATGGTGAAAAGGATATCTTTAAGTACATATGTAGGTAGAGATGAATATATACAGATTGGTAGTTAAACATTTCCCCCTTGATAAATACAAACTATACGTTACGTGTAGAAGGAAAAGTACCTATATTTAAGTATCTAATCGTAAGAAATCTGCTTCTATATACACTACATACATCTCATAATTCTCTTAATACGGTTGAGGTTGAATCCCGGACATAACTTTAACTATAGAGATAATCTCGAGTGTAAACTGTATAGGGATAGAGGATAGAAGACATAAGATATCGTATTCATTTGTTATTGTTATTATTGTGTGGATGTGGATGTGGATGTGGGAGGGGTGAGGATATAAAGTTGATACATCTACATGTAAATACATATCCATTTCCCTCTGACAGTTTCCCCATTCAACCAGAAAGTGTATATAAAAATAGTAAAAATACATACATATCTAGTGCAATAAATTGTCGGGTTACACACACACAAATACAAAGTCAAAAAGTCAAAAATACAAATACAAATACACATGGGATGCTTTGAGTATTTTCTCTTGATCCGCTATATATATTTAAATGTATCATATTGTATTTGTTTCCAAGTGTTTCTTATTATGTCACACGTATATGTTATATGTGGATGGACATATAAGACTCAAGACATTCTCTCTCGTAAAAGAAATAAAATATAAAAACGATGAAGAGTGCTGGAAATATTTTTGACTTCCTGAAAACGACAACACAAAAATGAAAACCCTTTTCAATTTCCAAGATAGCGGATCACCATCAGCAGCATTTGTGATGATGTTTTTTTTGTTGTTGTATTGTCGTGTTCCATTTTCTCTCAGTGAAAATCCGAGTTCCTTATGCATGTGCAAGGAGGAATGACAATGCGTCACGGGGAGAGAGCATCCGTAAGCAATAAGAAATGACAACTCCTCATTGATTTAGATGATTTCGAGCCACATTAAATGGTCAGGCGTGGTGTGATTAGGAATTTATGACATATAAGTATACATAATACCTTTTATTCAATGGAACAATGTGAGGAAAACTATTTGGGTTGCCTCAACTCGAGAGAGAGAGAGAGAGAGAGAGAGAGAGAAAGAGAAAGAGAAAGAGAAAGAGAACGAGAAAAGAAACTGCTGGAGAAACACTTTTTTTATATAATAAAATATTATTATTACTATATGATATTCATATGTGCATACACACGCTGCACATTTCGTTGGAATTTCGATTGTGACGACACACACTTTTACGCTTATCAACAGTTAACAATAAGTGTACGACTCTATTGGAACAGTAACAGCTGCTTATACATACATATGTACATTTTTTAAATGGAATTTTTGTATGAAATGCATTCTGCGTTGTAAGCCATGTAACTAGCGGCTGTGGCGTGAGCGTGTAATATTGACATGATGTGATGCAACATGGTGCAACAAAATCCATAGATATATACATAAATGGGATTCTTTTCAATTCATTCATTAATAGCCTACATCCGGTCTCATTCCGACATTTACTATGACGAAAGAAGAAACAAATTAGATTCGATAGGTGTGAAATTTGTGACAAACCTGGGTAATTTATTGGTTGTAATAGAACTTGGATCGATTTCCTCGAAACTACTTGAAGTTCCTGTGGAGCCATCATCCGAAGAATCCTCCGCATCATCGTCATCATCGACGACAGACTCATCAGAAGAATCTCTATCAAGCGGATCCTCCATCTCCCTCCGACTGTTCTCTACAAGTGGATGATGAATCTGATGATGATGATGATGATTGTTATTCTCAGATGACGATGACACGGAAGGGAAATCTTTTGGTGGGACGGGTGAGGGGGAGAAAGTCCCAAGGATGTCATCAATATTCGTCATATTACAAATGAATAATTTACTCTTGTCCTTGAGCCTTTGACTAGTCAACGTTGTTTTGGGACTAGTACAATTGGGTGTGATTTCTCCTCCATCTGGACTTGTCCTCTCTTCCAAAGGAACTGGCCCATTTCCAGATGATGATGAACATTTTGATTTGGATGTAGATTTACTTATAAGTTTGGATCTATTAGTATGATTCTTAATAGTCATCTTGTCACTTTCCTCTTTGTCATCGTCATCCGTGTCGTCCGAGGAGTCGGATGGACCATCACGACTTTCCTCATGGATAACAATTTGTTTGGTGGTGGAGCTTTTGGTGAGGAGAGTGGAGCTACTTGGGACTCGACAAGCTAAACCTGGTACATTAGTATTTGATGCCATCCACCATGGAATTTCCCCTGACTCACATCTCCTCACCCACGCCAACTTTTCCCCAGCAGTTGCTAAAGCACGTAATAGAAATGATGACTGTTTTGGTCCTTCTTCTCCAGTGGGGTTTCCATTGCCAGTGTTTCCACCAGCATCAGCATCAGCATCAGCAGCACTCGTACTACCATTAGTATTATTATGACTCTTCCCGAGGACGACGACAGACGGCAGGGAAGATGTTGTCGTCATCGGTGGTGATGGATTACTGTGGTTGACATTGACGTGGACTCCTCCTCGTCGAGGAGTCCCACTCATCTTGCTACTACTCCGACTCCTTTCACTGCTACTACTCCGGCTACTCGCAGCCGATGAGCAGCTCGTCGTACTTGTGACACTTCCCCTCCGGCCCTGCTGCTGCTGTCCTTTGTCTACACAACCATTATTGCCATTGTTATTATTGAAATTCATGGGTGCTTTCTTTCGACCATTGTTCACAACACCACTGGCTGCTACTCCTGCGGTTGTTGATGGTGTATTGGCAGATGAAGACATGGAGCTACTTGATTCGGACTCGCTACAACTACTCGTACTATTCTTTCGAATGGGAATGATATTCTTCCCTGATTTCACTTTACTCAATGCATTCGGATTTATGGATGCACTTTTTTGAAGTCCAGGCAGCCGATTCATGGATCTACTTTGATGATTGGTACTCGTAGTACTCAACGCTGTTGTTGTTGTTGCATTGTTTGTTAAGGATTTGTTTGGATCCGTGGGTGGTTTTTTAGTTAAATCCCGTTTTGATCCAGACAGAGAAAGCGATGGATTTGGTTGTTGTTGTTGTTGACCCTTTAGTGTGATGCTACGAAGTTCATCTTGTTTCCTTGCAAATTCCTCTTCCGCCTCTTTACTCTCTAAACCAACATTGAGGGCTGATTTACGGAATTCTTTATTGGGAAGTGTGACGACTAGCCCAACATTACTCGTCGTGGAGATGATGACTCCAGGCAAATTGTTATTATTATTATTATTACTATTGGTTGTAATTATTCCATTTTCAAATGGCTTACGGCTGGGACTCACATGCGGACTTGACAGGTGGGAGTTGTTGCGTGAAGAGTGATCACCAATGGATTGGGATTTCAAATGATTATTAAGTGAATTTGATTTATTTGTGTCCGCACTATTATTATTTGTAGTTGAATTTGAGTCTGCTTCTCCTGCTCCTCCGACAGTGTTGGCGTTGGACTTATTGAAGCGACTGATGGCAGTCGTGAAAGGACTGTAGTACGTTGTGGATGGTCGAGGTATGGATGAAATGTATTTATTCACAGTGGGTGGGGATCCACATTGTAATTGTTGTTTATCATCCGTTTGAGCTTCTTTCTGTTTGACAACGATCGTCACATCATGATTTGGATTGACCATCGGAACACTGTCCAATGAAATCTCGGATTTAGTTTTACTCTCAATAGCAGTAGTTGAAGAGGAGGAGGAGGAGGATGATGATGATGATGATGGTGGGGATGGAGACGTTCCACGTGACATCCAAGTGACTGGCTCAGTATTTTCTGGGTGTTGTTGTCGACTTTTACTTTTCTCTTGTCTCCCACTAGAAGAACAAGATTTACTCATCACCTCATCCAATTTATGGGTATTGGTGGACTGAGGGAGAGTGGAACTGTAGTGAGCATGTGAGGTTCCACTCCTGAGACCAAATCGTGCTGTAGTTCTCAATGAACTGGTCATTGCGGCATTTGACTTGGAGATGGATTCTCCACTCGTCGTCCCTGTCCCTTGTGTATTCAGTGTTGAACTGGTTGTTGAATTGGTTGAGTTGTTCCTTGAGGAGAAAAGCCTATAGCTTGTATTACTATTATTATTATTATTATTATTTGAGCTTCCAGTAGGTGTTCCGCTCGTGGCACTACCCGTCAATGAAGTTGATTTCTTTCCATGATCCTCATACGATGCTGAGGAGGAGGAAGAAATTTTTGATGATAGTAAATCAGATGAGATGTTATTACGTGGATTTGTGGAGAGTCCTGAGGTGATGTTGGTTGTATTTGTATTTGTATTTGTGGTTGCTGGGGAGGATGTTCGTAAGTAGGATGAACGATATGAGGAGGATGACGACGACGGAGACGCTCCAGATGAATTTAATGAATGAGAAGATGTGGACGAATCATTATTTGAGAAGGATGATAATAATTTGGATGTGCTCGTCAGATTATTATTAATCGCATTTGTTAAACTTGAGTTGAGTCCACTTTTTTCTCTTTTAGCCGTAAAAGCGGAAGATGAAGCACTGCTGCTGTTGTTCGTACCATTGCTATTGCTGCTGCTACTCACATTACTTTTCTCTCTTTTGACTGATGAGGAGGAAAAGGATGACGATCCAAGAGCACTTTTCTCTCGTAAAATACTCGATGATGATGACAACGAAGAATTTTGATTGAGTTTGTCTCGGGCGGATGTGCTTAGACTTGAATTTGAATTTGAACTTGAGTTTGTCGAGTTTGATGAGGAAGTGCTGAGAGAACTGATTTTATCTCTAATTGAAGTCCCACCACCGATCCCCAATCCAATGTTTTTAGACTCTCTCTCTCTGTCTCGGTCTCTGTCTCTGGAGAGAGATGATGAGGACTTGAAGGAATTTTCTCGTTGTTTTGAACTATTTGATAGTAAATTGTTTGAATTGAGTAAACTGTTGGAGGATCCAGAACTGTTGTTGTTTGATGACGATGACGATGATAATGTTGAAGTTGATGAGCGAGGATTTGAGAAACGAGAATATCCTGAAGCCGAGGAGTTGGAGGTGCCACTTGATGAATAACTTGAGTCCTATATGAAATCCGACATAAAAAACACACATGAGAGTATCAGTAAAAATATAAACATATGACCAACTTTCATTTGGAAATTTTAAACAGTTTTTCTGTAAAGTATACACATCACATATACTAAATACATAGATTACAAGATTTGAATCGAAGTAAACGAAACTTCGCTAGCTTAACATTATAACTGACACTCATTCTTTCTGTTTACTTTTCTGCTGTTTATACAATGTGAGACTTCCACACACATTATCCATATTTGTTTGAAAAGACCATGCCCACACGTACACGTCGAAGAAACATTTTTTCTTTTGCATTTCAAATAAAAATTGCAAAAAAGCTAGCGAAAATATAAGGAAAAAAATAAAACTCTTGTGGTTTCTCGTTATTTTCAATTAGAACACGTATTTTTGAGAATTCTCTTAAACGTTTTGTGTTCTGGACTCAAGTACGTAAAGTAAAAATCATACTGAAAATATAGAACAGAACTAATTGGAACGCAAAATTAAATCCAGTGCCCTTTTTCTTTACACTGGCGATGAGTAAAATGAAACCGTAATAATAATAATAATAATAATACATGATTACTTTCTAAATGTGTAAATGTCTCGAGTCTATACTCTAAAACTCATATTGCGTGTACATTGCCTGTTAGCATTTTAATGGCCATCATTTATATTTTTTATTGGGTGAGGTGTGAAGATAAAGCAGTATTTTAGCAGTATTTTAGCCTAGTTTTACCCCCATTTGTGGTAAACAGTTTGAGGATTTAGCTGAAGAAAAAACCATTACATATAAATACTTACACTTTTATTCGCCTTCTTTTTTGCATAAAAAAACTAAAAGCATCTTCCCCATTTCAATTTCACTCTTCCTTATTTTCAAAGTATTCATATAAAATATATATTTTGTTAATATTAAACTGACACAGAAACTAGTGCAGAAAATTTAGCATTAAATATACCAAATAAGTATTATCAAAAATTCCTTTCATGGTCTTTTGGAGATATATATAATATATATATCTGTATTATATATGTATATACAGATTTAAATGAAGAAAAAACTGGATTGTGTATGAAATTTTACCTTATGATTTGAAAGCTCAGATTTTGATAAGGAAGAAGAGTCTGTAGAATATTTGGAAGTGCCAGTGGACAGCGAACTGGAATTGGTAGAGTTATTTGGATTGCCTGTTGTCGACGATGATGAATAACTGGAAGCTCCAGAGCCACGCCATGGGACCTTTAAATTTCCATATGTACATATTTAAGCAATTAATCCAAATTGCATCATCTCAAATTGGGATTCTCAATTAATATTTTAAATCACATTTTAAATATAACTCCAATACAATATAAATCACAATTAAAGTCGATTCTGTATCGTACAAGACTACAAACGTAAATAAGACGAATATATATTTGGATTTCTTTATGTGGGAATAGAATTTCGCCTAAAAATTAACACCACGTGTTGTTTTTGTTTCTAAAACAGAACATTCTTAGTCGTAGATATAGATATAAAGTATATACAGGCAAAGAATAACTGCTCAGCAGTGATGACTTTTGGCATCAAATCAACATTAGGACAAGAAGACTAGACAGAAAAGCAATCTCCCACGTGATCTAATGCAATATACACATATAAATTCTACAGTTTTATTTTTCAAAGATACAAAAGATATTACATAATTGCTATCATATTACGTACGTTGAGCTAATTTTTTACAGACACACATGGTAGATAATTAGATATAAAATGAGAATATACAAAACAAGATTGCAAATGAATGTAATTGTAATTAGTATTAAGTTGACTTTTCCTTTGACACCTGCAAAAGTACGATACGATATTCCTAACGATTTTTATAAAGTTAAAAGCGTAAGCGTTATATATAGCAGATTCACATCAAGTTTCAAAAGTCATCTTTGTTTGCATTTTGCAGCGGATCAAAGATCATAAATGTGAAACGAATTAGCTGGAGGAAGAATTGGACACTTGAGTCGTCGAGACGCGGACTAAAAAAATGCGTGTAACATTTGACAAACGTTATATTGTAGGACGTGAAACAAACGTTATACAAAAGATACGATCTCGAATAAAGGATAATAATAAATAAAATGCAAAAAATTTGTTTCTCATTGTCAGAATAAGCTTTCAGAGATAGAAAGAAAGATACAAAGCAGATCACATGTTTCCAAGTACACAATAAGCTACAATATATACATATACAAATTAATATAGAAAATACAAAAATACAGATACACATATGTACATTGTTTAAAATAAACTAAAATTTCATGGAATGAAGCCTGAAAGTCTGAATCTGAATGTATATAATAAAAAAATCCTGATATACAAACACAAAACACAATATGTGCACAGTGAAAGTCTGGGAATCCCTTTGAAAACAAATCGTATATAGTGTGTACATTATGTTTTTTAGTTTAATTTTGAAAGCTTCTTCGGGTTAACTGATAAATCTGAAAGTAAACGTTTGCCAAAAGACCCGTCAAAGTCATCAACTGCTTGGGTCCAAGTCCAAATGTGTGTTTGGAGCAGCCCATATGGTAATAAAAGGAAGAGACAGAGATGTATAGAGAGGTTTGTGACCGCAAAAGACGCGCACATACACATAACGACATAACATGTGAAAATATGGATGCTTTTCCTTTCCCATGCAAACAAAAAATTAGCAATTTGTTTTTATAACATATAATTACTCAAAATCCAAATGTAAAAAATACATAATAGAAATTGTAGAAAATATAATCGCCACAATTTGATATAGTTAAATATTAAATATGTAGTGAACATGAAGAGACGTTTTATCATGTGTGTGTGTTCTGTGTTTTACCTATTTTTGTATATGTATAGATTCCTTGGAATTTTATATTCCAAATCTTTGTCTTCTATGTCGCACTGTTTCTGTATGTGTGTACACTGAACTTCACATTCACATTTCAATCACAAAAATCTTATGTACATATAGATATGTAAAGAAACCTATAATAATGACAAGAAGAAAAAATCCCGAACAAAAGGTTTGGATCCAACTTTGATCTTAATATATACGCATAATGATAATGTGGGATATAAAATGATAAAATGAACGTGTATTTAATGGACTTACGTAGGTACTTTTGTAGGATGACATAATAGTAATAACGGAAGCGATCTGCGGTTGCAACTGTGATTGAGAATTGAGAATTTTGTTTTCATGCGAGGAAAATCAATGCCACAAAAATACGTATATCTACGTATGGAAAATGTACAGTCAAAATGTTTATGTAACGGAAGTGTGTATTCAAATTCCCGTCATCCACCTACACACACATATAGGATGGATTCCATCCGTGTAAACTTTATCGATAGACGACGAACGACACTTTTTTTTTTCTAAGCAATAACATCTCACACACTACACATTTGAATATCAAGGTCCAGAAATCTATGTAGAAATTGCCTATAAAAATGTATACAAAATATACAAACAACACGTAACTATACACACTTGTTTCGGAAGTAGAGAGGGAGACAGTTGAGGGCGGATCGACTCGTATACTCGTATTAATAGTGAGAGTGAGAGGAAAAAAAAGAGACAAATTCATGAATGCTGTACAGATATATATATATATATCTGTATATTGCGTGGGTGGGTGCTTCTCGAGTTCCTCTTTATATGAGATTCGGTTTTTCCTAGGTTTTTTTACAATATGTATGCTATCAGGCCACGAGAACGTTTTACATAGGATAAGAGAGAAAAGAGGAAGAGGTACAATGCCCGAACTTTCACGAGAGAGTTCAAATGAACTCAAAATACAATTTCACTTTCATCTTTATTTATATACAGACTCACACGATAGAACTTCTCTCGTTTCCCTATATAATATTTCCTTATTTACTTGTCCACATCCACATGTCAATATTGTGTGTTAGTGTGCTCGCGTGTTTATTGGCAGAATTGTCGTGAACGAAATTGAAATTCACTATATAAATACTTTTTATGTCAATCGTCAATGTGCTTTGATTATCTCTGCTGTATACATGTGCATTTTGATGTAATTTCCAATCTGATTATCTGATTATATAGGTAATTACAAATGCATACACCGAGTTTATCTAGTACACCAAAAAAAAAAAGTCGAGCACAAATGAAAAAACCAACTAATTTTTCAAATTTAACTGCACTGATGAAGTTGACAAGCAAGGCATTTCTCGAAAGTTACGGATTTGAATTCTGATGTATATTTATATAAGTTGTTGGCCCACAGTTTCTGAATTTGAAAGTTTCTGAGATGTAAAAGTATTACGTAATACACTATAGTTAGAGATTTTTGAGGGTCAATATCTGACTTTTGAGTTCGTCAACTTGAGACTTGGGATCAACTCCCATGATCCACACGACCGTATATTATGATTTTCTAATACCGAATTCAAATCTATTGAGAGAACAACATGAGAAAAACAAACGACAGGGAAGGAAGAAGCTGGAAATGAGAATGACGGGACGGGGAAATGCTAATAGCAGCGGCGGTTCTTCAGAGAGCCACACAGAACCAACTCAAAGGAGACCAGACTTTCTGTATACACACACAAACTATAATACATAGTTCTCTCCGTCTTCTGTTTTCTACCATTTCTTCTTCCTTTGGTTAGCAAATAGTCAAGTTTGTCAGGAGTCAGAAGTCAAAAGAACGAAGAGAGAGAGAGAGAGAGCGAGTGTAGTGTAGTGTTCGTCTTTAAAATGTAGGCACAGATACGTTTTTACCACATATTTAATAGTGCATATATATAGGTAGTGTATACGTATATGACTTGAAAACTAAAGCAGACTTTTTGTCTGGTACATGGAGTACGTACATGCGTATATATATGATATATGCAGAAGCAACTGGTTACTGATGATTGTCAGTTCAGTAGTTTTGCAGTACACTCGAGAATTCAAGTATTGAAAAGCCAATATTGTATAAATATAGGTACCAGAATAGATGTATACATAATTGATCCTATTGCTCTGCTCCCATTTAAACCCAAAGTTCCCGAACTTGAATAAACAGAAACGGAAAAAAGAGTAGTTTCCATATACATACCTATTATATCAGAAAAAAGGGAAACAGAAGGGTTAAAATGGGTGTCGTCGAAGTCTAAAGTCGAACTACATATGATATTTTCTACATAATATATATTATACTACATGCTACTATATAGATATCTTTTAAAGATTGCATTTACGCAGTGTAAGAGTACTATATTGACTTTCAAGTTTATTAGCAATGACTTTACACTACTTTACAGTGTACAATCTTATGATGAGGATGCTAAGACTCAGACTCTGTATACAAGATTGGAGAAAAGTCCGATTTTTCTACATAAACATTTGCATGTGTACGGGAAGAAACATAATAGTAATATATATATATATACATTGAGAGAGAGAGAGAGAAAGAAATAGAAAGAAATCTCTAACAGTCAAAAATAAAACAAAAATACCTGCATGCTGGCGTGAAAATACGGACTGTCTGCATACATAAGAAAAAAAGCATGTATACGAGATCTATGGAAAATAGAATGTTATGCATATGCATACCAAGTTGTTAGCAGTATTCGTATTTTAACAGTGGCAAAAGAAACTCTTCAGTGCTTTCAATTCCTTTTCCCAAATAACTATTTTTAGCCTACCCGTTCCCAACAACATCATCTTCATCCCAAGTCATTTGTATGTACTTGTGGAATATGGAACTCTATGTAATTTCTTTGTAATATTGTACATATGTGTACATGTAGAAGGATGTCGTCCTCCCGAGTTTTCCCCATTTCTTCACGGCGAACCTCTCATTCGTACATTCGTATGACTCTTCCCTCAGTATATATGTAGTATTTATACTCGTATGTTTACTTTCCTTTTGCCTTTTAGTTGATGTTATTCTGGATTACCTGTACGCATCAAATATGAGTGATGAACACAACTTTTTCATGATATATAAAAATAAAGGTAAATGGTGAAAGATTTAGGGGAAACCAGATAACGAAAGGGCTCATGTTAGTAGTAGAGTTACTCTATATACGAATGTAGTATGGTTTATATAAAAGCTATTGAACTTAAAGAGGTAAATAAACTAGGAGCTTCTGTAAGGTACATATATATTATAGTAAAGTAAGAGGATGCAATGCTTTGAAAGACTTTTTGTCAAACCGAATACTAAATAAAACTACATAAATAGCAAGTTTGCAAAAATAACTTTGCTTAAATAGTGAGAAATTATTCAAGAGTATATATTCATTTTTAATCTTTTTTTTACTATTCAAAGAAACTATACCCATCTTTGATTATAGTATCTACTAACAATAATTTTTAGAAATTATATTAATATAGAGTTCCCTCTTCAGTAAAATTTTCTCTTACAAAAATTAAAGGAGTTGTTCATATAGTATTAAAGAATTAAGAAAAGTTATAGTACAAATTATAAGTGATTAATTAAATGTCTCTTTTTTAAATTAAACGAAAGCATGCTTTCATTATTTTACGGCCACATAGGAGGACATTGAATACAAATAATAAGACTGAATGAAAGGGTCGAGTGTAAATTAATCAAGGCAACAGATAAAATTGAAGAAGAATATAAAAGTGAATTTTCTCTATTCATGCTTTTTACTCAACTCTTTTTTTGTGAGTAAATATGTTGTTTTGAGATGTTTATACATACCCAAGTTACCCAACCATCCCGATGAACGACAAAGCCTATAGTTTCTTTTTCTCATATTACGTTTATATACGGATTAAAATATTTAGTTTCTGTACATAAAAAGTATTTGTCGATCCAGTGCATACATATCGAATAATCATGATGACAAGAGAATGGAGAGTGATTTTAAAATGGTTAAAAAATATTTGATTTTTGAAAAAAGGCTACAATTTGTATTCGTCCAATTGAATGAACAAACAACCGCCAGATTTATTAGGTAACTCAAAAGAAGTATAAGATAAACTATGCACTCGGACCAAAAAAGTTAGATATATTTCACTTTCGTACCTAGTTTAATTAAAGAGTTACAAGGGGCGGTAAGTAATTTTACCATCGTGGAAACATTGCAAACAATCGATAGAGTACACAATAATAGAAGATGTTTTCCCGATGAATGTAGATACATATTTCGTACTTTATTATTGTGAAGCAACGGGGACTTCAGCAGCAGCTACACTTGGAGTTTCAGCTGGTGGTGATGACGTATTTTCAACGGATTTGGCCACATTCAGCTCACCTTTGCTCGGTTCGTCAAAGTTGGACACCAAGTCAGGGACATCCTCATCATCGCTATCATCTACATCACCATCTTCAGCAGGATCAGATTTTACTCCTCCAAGTCCTCCGGCTGCTGGTTGAAATCGTTGTTGTCCGCCAGTGTATGCAAATCGTTTTACATGCTCAAGGCTTTCGGGTCCCATCTGGCTCAAAATTGCTGGAAGCATTTCCGCAACCTCTGTGAACAGTAATAATAATCATGTTTAGTATTGCTATAATTCTCCATGTGAAACTCATCATCATCACTAATGACGAATCGATGAAATTTCTAACAAGTTATTTTGACAACAACATCAATGACTGAATAAGAAGTTTACATACGACAAATAAAATAACGAAGCGGATTTTGTATAAATTTTGTGCAACAATAACTTATAATAATAATATTAAATAATAAATTCAAAGTTTTTACCCTTAGTTTCACCATGTCCAGTTACAGCGAACACATTGGATCCCAAAGAAGCCTGAACTTTAGGATTGTTAAAATGAATAACAGTTCCGTCTTCTTTTATCATATTTACCTGAAAAGGGAGGCAAATAATACAGCAATTAATACAAGATATAAAGCAGACATGATATTAAGTATGCTCTCTTGATCAAGAAAAACAGGAATATCCAGTCGAATTCTTACTTCCTCAATGCCAGGAATAGTGCTAACGGATAATTTTTTAAGGGTTGATTGTAATTTTTTATCATCAGTAGTCGCACTTCTGTGAACAACCTTCTTCTTCCTTCGGGCAGTTCCTTTCCCTCCGATTCTGACTTGAGCCTGTATTCTCGCTAATTTTTCTTGATCCATAATTGAGATAAATTGACAAAAAGTCTAAAATAACATTACAAACACAACAAATTAATTCATCTGCAATTCATAAATGTAATCAATAAATAGATATTATGTAACCGACTCTTTTTTTATTTATAAAAAAAACATTCCAAATCAACATAATTCTGTAGTAAAAATATCAAATATTATACTGCAATAATAACTATGAACTATATATTTTACATTGCTGATATGGGTAGGGAAGCCAAAGAAATAACAATAATGGTTATATATTATAAAAAAAAACTTGGAATCTACAGGTCGCAATAACCTTTTCACCTATATTATTTGTATTATTGAGCAAGTATGTATACACAAAGAGACGAAATGATCATGTACAAAAAACAATAGAATAATTATGAGGAACTGAGGAAAAATAAATTGTTGTGCACGTTTTATGTACAATAATCTAGTTTTGAGGATAAATTGTAGTTGAATCTACTGGAATTCAATGTGCCTTTCCTTTATATTATAGTCGAAAAAACGATAAAAACAAAACAAGAAAAAGCACATTAGAAAAATGGAAGCTATATACTTAACAAACACGAGCTCCTCCAAACACGAGAACAAGACTATGATGCCGGAAGTTAAGAAATTCGATCCAAACAAAACTCGACAACACGCTACGAGTCGAACCTGACAATTATCAAATGTTATAAATTACTTTGCTCAATTAGACTTACCTTAAGTATAAAGGAATTATTCAGAGGAAGAAGAAATAATAATTAAACACAGTTTTCTTGTCGAATTAAACAACAAAAATTCTTTGACGACGAGCAAATTTTTCCTCTCAAGGCCGGTGTGCTTTTATCATCTGAATGCTTGCGCGTGAAGCTCTAGTACGACGAGTTGGAGGTAAGGTGGACGTAGAATGAATCCAACAAAATTTAAAGCAAAAATATTTAACTGCCATATCATAGTTAAATGGTCATTCTTTCCATTATCTAACTACATTTAAATGCATCATTATGTAACAGTGGCAATACGATAAAATAGATGAAAAAAATACCACTTGATTCCATAAAGAATAATGTTTTTATTTAATTTTTGAGCATTTCAGCAATGTATACATAAATAAATGCAGGAATATGTGCGTGCAGTTAAGTAACTGTATGTACTGATCACAAATAAATCTACTGAAAAATCGATGGAATTTTAACTCGAAAAGTAAGTAAGAAAGAGCGAAACTTGTACACACACACACACAATATAAAGAAGTTAAATACTTAAATATAATAACAAAACAGATTGCCTATATGCGTGTATTCTATACATTATTTTTGTTAACGATGATATTTAATAATATAATAATGACAGCAAAGCTCATTGTTCTTCCATACTTTGTATATTATAAACAAGTTTGTCCTTTAGTATACATATGTGGAAAAAAAGACGATGCACAAGACTACGTCAGGAATAGATATATATATATATATACAGGCAGTGTGTAATTAAGATGATGGATTTTGGACTTTGAAAACAACTCCATTCTCAATCAATTCATCAACTATTTTAGTTTCTACAAAGGCTGCTCCAGGTGTGTAAACCCCACCCCTATGTAATCAAACAAATGAACAAATATAAACATGTATTGTCCATACATGACACGGAAGAAGTATTGCATGAAATATCCATAAAAATAATAAAAGTGTATATATTTGTGTTATGAGTCGTTACTTTGAAGGCAATTTATCAGTCTCACGGATAACTGTAAGAGCTGCAAGAAGGACCATCACACATGTAGCCCCATATCCCGGATTCTTACCAGTCACCTGTATATATAAATAGATATTTAAGAAAAAATGATAATCTTGACAAGCCAAGTATTCATGTATGTAGGGACATTTTTAAAGTACTTACGATAACATCGAGCTTCTTCTTTGGTGGTTCAGAATGTTGATCAGTCGGCTCTGTCAGTTTCTCATTCCAGCCTTCGCCTCTCAAAGTCATTTTAAATTCCGTTGCTTCCATAGATTCTTTTGAAGGGCCTTCATGCGACGCCGCACCAAAAGAGAAAATTTTGGGATACTGAAAAATAAAAATGAAACAGTCATTTCACTTAACTTGAATGTGGAAAGGTAAAAGATAAACATTTTCTGTAAAGTCATAATCATAGTAAACTTGGATACGGATGCTGATAAGATATTTTATTTTATATTTTACCTTCTCTAGTAAATATCGACCGGCTCGAAATTGAGCCATAACACCAAAAATAAGGCCAAAAATCATCAAACCAATAGCAGAGACTAAATTTGGTACTTTCAAGAACGTAGTCATTTGAGCTGGTCGTTTCTTATCATGATGGAAAAGATAATACTGTGTGCGTTTAACGATTGATCGATCAGCTACAGGAAATGGAAGACACCAACCTTTGACCACTTCACTGTAATGAAGAACGCCCCTGTGTAAATGAAAAAAAACATTGAATTATTTGGTCATTGTTATCGCCCTTCTTCACTGAAATTACAGTTTTAGTTAACGTAAGAAAAGTACTGCAATTACCTTTGTGGTGCTTGATATTTTGGTTTTGGTAGCGGTTCAGGGAATAATTGCTTTCTTAAAGTCCTTAGCTCACTTGCATGGGCCAATCCATAAATAGCTGACTGCCATGTTCCAAAGTGAATGCCTCCACCTTTCTATATATATATATATATGCACAAAATATTACATTGTGATATAGGCTATGTAATTAAAATTAATAGCAGCTCATCTACATTTAGATTTAATTTTGTCCATACTGTGCCGTGTGAATCCATTTCCAAATACATTTCCACAGAGTTCACGTCACCTAATCCCCATCGAAAGCACACAATAATATAATAATAAGTTAATTCTTATTGTTCCGTCTTTTTGCTGTAATGGAATATTTCATACACACTATCTTTGTATGTATAATGTACATTGTATATGCAGTCGTTACTCGTTAGTATAGCTAGCCAATCTTAACAAAACACACAAAGGAGAAGTAAATATATACAAATTCTTAATTAGCATAAAATAAGTATATTTACCATCAAACTTTTTCTGAAGAAAAGTAACGCCAACATCAGCAGGAATGCCTATACACAATTTAAATATCAAGTTAACTATAAGTCATGTTTTTAGAATGCTACGCGGAGAAAATTGGTCGTCCATATACATAGTTAATTTAATAACGATGAAACTTTTACGTACTGTCAAATCCACATGATCCAATAATGTAAATTCCTTTATCTTCTGCCTCTTTGTGATACAGTAATTGCATTCTCTCAAGGAACTGTGGCTCTCCACTCACATCCACATAATTAGTACCAGCAGCTAGACATGCTTTGACAACATTGTCTCCGAAGAAACGATAGGGCCCAACACAATTCACAACAACTTGACCTTGACTGAAAAATAACAAATACATGTAAAATTATAAATATCATATCATATATAAGTATTTTAAATTTGAGTTGACATTCAGAACATATTCACGATAAGAAATCAATTAAATCAATAAACTAAGTATTGTTAAATTATTTTCAAACCTGGCCATATCGTGTAGAGATGTCATATCTGCAACATCTGCAACAATTTTCTGTACCCCGCTTAGATCTTCCCCTATAAAAACGAAATATATTGACAAAATCATCATATACCATTCATATTCATGCATATATATATATATATATATACGCGACATGAAAACACATTGTTAAATTGTTAATATAAAATTATACTTAATGCACACAAAATGATACTCAATATAAACTAAATTGTTATACATATAGAATTGTACCTGTTGCAGTTGCAGCTTCCTTCAAAATTTCCGACAATTTACTCTCGGAACGACCGGAAACAGCCCAAGTGAAGCTGTCATTTTTAGATTTCTGAAGAAGCTTCACAGTTTCTTGTACTGCATACTTCCCAGTAAACCCACTGGCTCCGAATATAATAACGTCATACTGTCTACCCATTTTTCAGTATTTGATGAAAGACCTACAGAAAAGGGGAATATACACATGCAGATATATTTCAGTACCGGTACATATTTGACATTTCTCAACTCTATAAAACAAGTTTTATATTATATTATACTTGAAGGGAAAATACAGTTTTATCTATTAGATTTACGAACAAAAGAGTTACCCTTTTTCGAGGATGACAACGGCAACGCACTTTTACAATTTATTAATAAATAGAAAGAAATCCGAAAATGATAATGCGAGTTTTTAATTATAGCAGCGAGGGAGCTGTGAACAAAATGACGGAAAATTTTCTTATGAAGCTGTGGGGCACTTAAGTATGAAGTAAGTATTAAGTAAGTATTAAGTATTAAGTGTCTATACTGATTTACATTCCCGCACAATGACCAACTATATGTTTATTGTAATGGTTATGTATATGTACTCCAGAAATAATGTAATCAGGCTAAATACAATGTAAGTATAACGAATAATAGCAAAAGTAGTAGCAAATAACGAATTGAAAAAATGGGAACGTTTAAGCAGACATGTATGTAAGTATACCTATATACTTACGGGGATGTTTAACGAGACTCCGACAGACTGAGAATAATCACGAAGTCTGTGATACGCAGTGTCTATTAGACACTGTCTAATACTGTCTATATAGGTCCATATACATACACAAGTGTGTTGAAACTCTGACTTCTTTTTTCGGATTTCAAGGCAAAAGTTTCTTTCTGTCGTCTCTCTTTCACACAACACGTCAATTTTCCATTTCCCTTATATACATACAAAACCATTCAAGTAACTCTGTACTCGCTCAAGTTTTCTTGCAGTATATCTCATAATATGAGAAATATTATTTCTTCCCATGCACACAAAGTTTGTACTCTATACCACGATGTATTATAGGAGATATATCTGTATAGATATATGTTGCTCTATACTCATTATGTTATTCATAATTGCCAGTGTTGGTCCCATTTGCTTGATTATATTTTATAGTTAGTTACATAACACACGAGGGGAGATAACGATTGTATTCCCGCTGCATGTATCGTGCAACATATAATTTGTACGTTATGTGACTAAACCAAACGATGATTATATAGTATAGTATAGTATGATTACTTAATTCATTGGGCTGGTTATTATCGTACATAAGTACTTGACAATTTACATGCCTATAGAGGACAGTTTTTTTTATTTTGAGCTGAGGTTCAAGTGCAAGATTACTTTTACATAAACACAGTCTAGTAGAATACTGCATAAAATAAGCAATACTTTTTGCTACACAGGCCGTTGCTTCATATGGCATGAACTAAACTGCTGGAGATCATATAGGACACAGATATACACTTTTTCAAATAGTCTGCAATTTGATTGAATGAAATGGGAATATACTGCATCCTAATTCGGAGTAGTTACGATTAATATCCTTCAATAGAAACCAAGTCCAGATTGACATAAAACTTTTATGATAAAAGAGAAATCTCTCATGCAGGGGAGTCTGAATATAGAGCCAACGAAACTAAGTACAAACGTATATAAATGCAATGCTATGACTGTGAGTGCAAAAATCCTAAAATATTAGACTGTACTTCTACATATGTATTATGTAATTTATTTTGCTTTTTGCATTAAAATTCTTCGTTGAGATCATCTGTATTGATAAAACATTTTCAATTTAAAATTACATTCGAATTAAAATATAAAACATTACTGTATGCATGCATTTAAATATGTAACTATATATGTAAGTATTTATATTTATCTATGTTATAAAATTAAAAATGTAATGACACATATTTCAGTCCCTAATGATTTCAATAGATAAAACTTGTGCACATTGAATCAATTTTGAAAATATGGAATAGCAAAAGTAATATTGAAGAAATGGACAAAATAACATTTTTCTTTGTTTCCCCTTAAAACCTATACCCACACCTAATAATAATATTGGTCTATACAGTAGGTGCATTTTGCATCCAATGAAATATCAATATCGTTCCTCATAAACTTTGATTTGCAACAACATTGAGAGAACGAGAGATTTAAGTAGTAATTGTACTTTACAAATAATTTCGCAACTTGAATAGCCTAATAAAGTATGAACAATAAATACAAATAATCGACCATTGCAATGTTTTTGAGCAGTGAAAATCATATTACAGACTTATAAATATTTAAAAAAAAAAAAACACGGAATATAATCAGATGGCACCTTTTTGATCTTGATCTGTTTGTTCCATGTCCCAT
The DNA here is from genome assembly GCA_034699125.1 of Gisinianus flammeolus. Classification (NCBI taxonomy): domain Eukaryota; kingdom Metazoa; phylum Arthropoda; class Collembola; order Symphypleona; family Katiannidae; genus Gisinianus; species Gisinianus flammeolus. The sequence goes on along the minus strand of JAIUND010001290.1, from coordinate 1,927 downwards.
CAAGTCTTGAAACTTTTGAAGTCGTAGTTTCCTAATAGCCAGAATAACGACCGGGTCTAGGTACGGACTTGGTCATATTGTAAGACGACACGGTAGAATAATTGACAGCTCGTGTCATGTTGCTAGAAGAACTGCTGCTTGTACTAGTCCATCTCTCTTTTGATGTTTCTGGAATCGGGCTCAAATTATATGGCAAACTAAAAAACAACAAAGGGAAAGAATTTTTAAAGGCGTATATAGACTAGATCGCCATGATGCATTCGAATATATTAACTAAACAGCATATTCGCTTAAACTTGTATTAATTAATATATAGTCATAATTATTACTTTTCAGCGTGAGCAAAGCTCCGTCCGTTGTATTTCCGACTGTAACTATTTTCTCTCGGGTTGTTTACATTTCTGGCCTCATTGTCATCATCATCATCATAATTTATAGGTTGCATATCATGAGCTAGATCCGGATTTGGGATCAGTGGAAGAGGTTGTAACCTTTCTTGAAAATCCTGGGCGGAAGAGACTTGAACGTGAGAGGATGACTCTTGCGTGAACACGTGAGCTCTTCTATCCACAGTCTTGAACAAGGATGACTTTCTACTATTTTTCATAGGATTTGGAGGTCCATAATCGTACAGTTCACAAGTCTCATCTGCCACAGGTCTTTTTTCTGGTGTTGAATTGACTAATGGTTTGGGACAAAATTGAAGGGCTCGAGTCAAATCGGAAACATTAAAATCTTGGGTACTCTCTTCGGATTTCTTGACAATTACTTCATCTTCGTCTTCAGTATAAACGAGTTCCTGAATATCAATGAATTAAAAAACGATAAAAAAATGTGCAAAAGACAACTACAAATGCTTCATTAAATGGATCGAAGAATGAAAAATTACCATTGGAATTGCTGTAGTTGAAGGCAAGAGAATCCCAGTTTTAGCACGATCTGGTTTATCCATTTGGAAACCACATTGATTTTCCTTATCCTCTTCCGCAGATGAAATACCAGGAAATTTAGGCGGAGGTGGGGCCATTTTAAAATGATCATTTTCTTGATGCAGATATGATGTACGGGGAGGAAATTCATTTTCGTTATTAACCATATAATTCGATGGATTAGATTTAGATAAAGTTGTTGTTGCTGGTTTGGACAGAGGTCTAGCAAATACGTTTTCATCATTATTTTCCGTGTATTCAAGTTTGCTTTCGTACAAGCTAAATGGTAATTTCTGAGGCATCGACGATGATGGGTTTGGATTAAATGGCATTGGTGGTATAGATGCGTGTTTCTCATATGCATTTTCAATTTCATCTTCAATCATGTCCATATTACTCTCGTACAAACTAAATGGCAATTTTTGAGCAACAGATGACGATTGAGATGGATGAGAAAAGGCTGGAAATGAGAATGGTAGTGGGCTCACTTTCCCGGATGTAATTGAATTTATTTTGGGCTGTTTGTTTTCTTCTTGTTTAATATGACTCACGACCGTTTGCTCATTATCTTGTCTTGCAATACTCCGCTCTAGTCTCTGACTGAAATTTAATAAACTTTCATTCCTCTCTCGATCAAAATTCTGTTGCATTTTGTATTTTTCCTCTTCATATTGCTGTCTCATTCGCTCTTTTTCCTCCATTTGCATTTGATTCTTTTCCATTTCACGAGACAGTAAAACTTGTAACTCTTTATTATCTTGTTGGACTTGAAGCAATTCTTTTGTATCTCGCTTGGATTTCATTTCCAAGTCCATTATTTTCGAATTAATAAATCCTTCCATTTGTGCTGTAGACAACTGGAAATTATGGATAGTTTCTTTTAATTTCTCAATTGATTCACTTTGCTGTAGAATTAATTCCGAATCCTTTTTCTGTTTATCCTCAAAATGAAGCAAGGCCGTTTCACATTCTTGCAATCTGGTTTTCAACAAGACGGT